>VZQC01014630.1:366919-476837 GCA_009823505.1 Rhizomys pruinosus | reverse complement strand
CCCGGTTGGGGCGGAACAATATTACTTTTTTCTTTATTTTTTTTTTTTTTTTTAATAATACAATCTAATTTTAACAATCTTTCTTTTTTTTAAAGGTTATTCTTTTTAATTTAATTTTTTTATGTGTATGAATATACTGTCTGCATGTAGGTTTGTGCACTCGTGTCATGCGACAATGCCGCAGTAGTCAGAAGAGGGTTTCGGATTACCCTGGAACTGGAGTTAAAGACGGTCTTCAGCCGCCATGTGGGTGCTGGGAATCGAACCCGGGTCCTCTGCAAGAGCAGTCGGTGCTCTTAACCGCCAGGCCATCTCTCCAGCCCCTTAACAATCTTTCTTAACTCCAGTTCCAGGGGGTCTGACAGGCTCTTCTGGCCTCTATTGACACTGCATGCATGTAGCACACATACATACATGTAGGCAAAATAATAAAAATAAATGGATAGTTTTTTGTTGTTGTTTTTTGTTTGTTTTGTTTTTGAGATAGAAACTCCTTGTAGTCCCCTGGAACTCACTGTGTAGACCAGGCTGGCCTTGATCTCACAGGGATCTATCTGCCTCTGCCTCCCAAGTAATGAGATTAAAGGTGTGCACCACTATGCCTGTCTTAGAATATTTTATAAAACATGGGGGAGAGGGAGAGGGAAGGGGATGGGATGAGGAGGAGTTGTTGGAGGAGTTGGGACTTCGTTACCAACAGAGTGGATTGGACTCTGTATTTAGAGCCTGCTGGAAACTGAGCAGTAAATCAGTCATCCGGAGCTTTGTGTGTGCAGTCAGGAGGTCTGTGTGTGCAGTATCAGGAGGTCTGTGTGTGCAGTATCAGAAGGTCTGTGTGTGCAGTCATCAGGAGGTCTGTGTGTGCAGTATCAGGAGGTCTGTGTGTGCAGTATCAGGAGGTCTGTGTGTGCAGTATCAGGAGGTCTGTGTGTGCAGTCATCAGGAGGTCTGTGTTTGCAGTCATCAGGAGGTCTGGGTGTGCAGTATCAGGAGGTCTGGTTGTGCAGTATCAGGAGGTCTGGTTGTGCAGTATCAGGAGGTCTGTGTGTGCAGCATCAGGAGGTCTGTGTGTGCAGCATCAGGAGGTCTGTGTGTGCAGTCATCAGGAGGTCTGTGTGTGCAGTCATCAGGAGGTCTGTGTTTGCAGTCATCAGGAGGTCTGGGTGTGCAGTATCAGGAGGTCTGGTTGTGCAGTATCAGGAGGTCTGCGTGTGCAGTCCTCAGGAGGTCTGCATGTGCAGTCATCAGGAGGTCTGCGTGTGCAGTCATCAGGAGGTCTGTGTGTGCGGTCATCAGGAGGTCTGTGTGTGCGGTCATCAGGAGGTCTGTGTGTGCGGTCCTCAGGAGGTCTGTGTGTACAGTATCAGGAGTTCTGTGTGCGGTCATCAGGAGGTCTGTGTGTGCAGTCATCAGGAGGTCTGTGTGTGCGGTCATCAGGAGGTCTGCGTGTGCGGTCATCAGGAGGTCTGCGTGTGCGGTCATCAGGAGGTCTGCGTGTGCGGTCATCAGGAGGTCTGCGTGTGCGGTCATCAGGAGGTCTGCGTGTGCGGTCATCAGGAGGTCTGCGTGTGCGGTCATCAGGAGGTCTGCGTGTGCGGTCATCAGGAGGTCTGCGTGTGCGGTCATCAGGAGGTCTGCGTGTGCGGTCATCAGGAGGTCTGCGTGTGCGGTCATCAGGAGGTCTGCGTGTGCGGTCATCAGGAGGTCTGCGTGTGCGGTCATCAGGAGGTCTGCGTGTGCGGTCATCAGGAGGTCTGCGTGTGCGGTCATCAGGAGGTCTGCGTGTGCGGTCATCAGGAGGTCTGCGTGTGCGGTCATCAGGAGGTCTGCGTGTGCGGTCATCAGGAGGTCTGCGTGTGCGGTCATCAGGAGGTCTGCGTGTGCGGTCATCAGGAGGTCTGCGTGTGCGGTCATCAGGAGGTCTGCGTGTGCGGTCATCAGGAGGTCTGCGTGTGCGGTCATCAGGAGGTCTGCGTGTGCGGTCATCAGGAGGTCTGCGTGTGCGGTCATCAGGAGGTCTGCGTGTGCGGTCAGGAGGTCTGCGTGTGCGGTCATCAGGAGGTCTGCATGTAGTGTGAGATAAATGCCTGAAAGTTCAGGGGAGAAGGGGTTGCACCTACAAAGGCTAAAACTTAAAGGCTAAAACTTCTGTCATTTGCAGCAGGAACTGGATGACGTGTAGCCTGAAGTCAGGCACAGAGACACAAAGACCCTATTTTCTCATCTAAGTGTGTTTAAGTGGAAATTAGATGGGTGGTCATCAGAGCCTGGGGAAGGTTACCAGGGAAGGGGCAAGCAGTTGGAGAAATAACTTACCATGTTCTCATTGAATGTGTCAAATAGCTGATAGAGGAAGATAAAGTATTAAACTGGCCTCTGAGGACTGGCAAGCTAGTGCAGCAGATCAGATGAGTGCTCGTTGCAACCCTGGATCCTCAGGTCTCACGTGGTGGAAGGAGAGAGCTGGCTCCTGAAAGTTGTTCTCTGAGTTCTGCATGAGTGCCATGGCACGTGTCCACACTCCCACAAAGCGCTTTCTCCCCCCTTCCCCTTTCTCTCTCTCTCTCAACATAATCCTTTGACTTGTGGTTGCTTGGCCAGTGGTACTTTGGATTCTCAACACCGTTATTAGCAGAGACTTAGAAGTATTTTAATGTTTGTGTTATGATCTAATATAAATTTTTGTTGCTCAGATTATTCCATCTTGGGCTAATAACTCCATCATGATGGCTCTAGTGTCTGACATGGCCTGTCATGTTTTATTTGTAAATGGTTTTAAGGTACTTTGATTCTCATATCATCTCACATGTGGTCCTTTTGACAGTCCATCAGATTTCAGTGCCCTCTTCATGGCTCTGAAAGGTGCTGCAGGTCTCCGGTGTTTTCTCTGAGATCAGCTCTGGCATCAGACATTCCCATAGCCACCGTCCCTCTGAGAACAGTACCTAGAAATCGAGATGTGGGCTCATGCTGTGTCCATCTCCATTCAGGCGTCAGTGCTGTGAGGTCCTCCTGGTGTGCAGAGGAGCAGGCCTGAGGAGGAGTCAGCTGTGTAGACAGGAGACAGAGGAGCAGGCCTGAGGAGGAGCCAGCTGTGTAGACAGGAGACAGAGGAGCAGGCCTGAGGAGGAGTCAGCTGTGTAGACAGGAGACAGAGGAGCAGGCCTGAGGAGGAGTCAGCTGTGTAGATGGGAGACAGAGGAGCAGGCCCGAGGAGGAGTCAGCTGTGTAGACGGGAGACAGAGGAGCAGGCCTGAGAAGGAGTCAGCTGTGTAGACGGGAGACAGAGGAGCAGGCCTGAGGAGGAGTCAGCTGTGTAGACAGGAGACAGAGGAGCAGGCCTGAGGAGGAGTCACCTGTGTAGACAGGAGACAGAGGAGCAGGCCTGAGGAGGACGTACAGTGTTAGTAGGACGGGAAGACAGAGGAACAGGCCTGAGGAGGACGAGCTGTGCTAGTACCCAGGGAGACAGAGGAGCAGGCCTGAGGAGGAAGTCAGTCTGTGTGCAGGAGGCACAGAGGCAGCAGGCCTAAGAGGCACCGCTGTTGTTAGACGGAGACAGAGGAAGCAGGCCTAAGGACAGGAGCCAAGCTGTGTAGACAGGAGATCAGAGGAGCCATCCTAAGGAGGAGCCATGCGTGGTAGACAGAGCATGAGGATGCAGGCCTGAGGAGGCATCAGCTGTGTAGAACGGGAGACATGGAGCACGCCTGAAGTGGTCCACTATGTAGAACCGAACGAGCTAACGAGATCGAGAGAAGCAGAGATCGCGATTGAGGAGAGATCAACTTGTAGCAGGAGACATGAGGAGCAGGCCTGAGGAGGGTCAGCTGTGTTGCCATAAGAGGAGCTAGTGTTAGACAGGAACTAGAGGAGCAGGCCCTCAGGAGCAACAAAGCATGTGGGTAGCCTAAGCTCGAGAAATACAGGGAGAGTGTTGACCACGTGTGTCTGATTACGCATTAGGACCTTGGACCAAAGCCAGAGAATAGGTAGCTTTATCTGAGACATGAGAGAGTTGAGAGAGGAGAAGGGGAGCAGAGATTAAAGGAGGAGAGAACTTGAGAGGGGAGTGAGAAGAGATCAGACCGCTGACGTGAGAAAGTCTGCAGCTGGTCCATTCGAGCGCTGAAGTTCAGCTGTTACTACACCTATTATTCCTGTTCAAGTCAGAAGCCAGGCCCTCTCCTGAGAGACAGGGGTAGACAGGGAAGATGGGAGACATGATCATGCACCTTTTACTTTTTACTATATTAACCATGCTCTTAGTATTTAACTTATATTGCTTATGCAGAGACAAAACACCCCCACAGGAATGGCTTTAACGTCGGGTTTAAAAACATCAGTACTCGCCGCAAAGATGGGTGCATGCCATCTTTAATCCCAGTACTCAGAGCAAAGGCAGGTTGGATTTCTGTGAGTTCAAGCGCCAGCTGTCCTACACCATTAGATCATGGGCAGCTGGGACTACAGGGAGAAAACCTAGTCTCAAAACACACCCACACAACACACAACANAGTATAAAAACAGCTTGGGGCAAGCTAGTCAGCAGATCAGATGAGTGCTCGTTGCAACCCTGGATCCTCAGGTCTCACGTGGTTGGAAGGTGAGAGCTGGCTTCTGAAGTTGTTCTCTGTGATTCTGGCGTATGAGTGCATGGCCACGTAGTACCTCCGACTAAAGCGCTTTCCCATCCTATCCAGCCTTTTCTCTCTCCTCCGTCCCATTTCTACTTAACATACGATCCTTTAGCACTTGTGGTTGCCTTGGCCAGTGTTACTTCTGGATTCTCAAACACCGTTATTAGCCAGAGACTCTAAGTATTTCTATGTTTGTGTTTATGATTCTATATAATATCTTTCTGTCTTGCTCAGATTATTCCATCTTGGGCTAATAACTCCATCATGATGGCTCTAGTGTCTGACATGGTTTAACCTGTCAGCCTTTGTTATTTGTCATAATGTTTTTAATGGACTTATCGATTATCTCATTATCATCTCACTATGTGGTCCTTTTGCACCAGTCCATCAGATTTCATGCGCCTCTTCATGGGCTTCTGAAGGTCTGCTAGGTCTCACCGGTGTATATATTACTGAGAAATCCAGCTCTGGCTATTCAGACAATTCCATAGCCATCCGTCCCTTGAGAACAGTACCTAGAAATCGAGAGACCTTGTGGGCTCATGCTGTGTCCATCTCCATTCAGGGGCGTCAGTTTGCTGTTGAGGTCCTCCTGTGTGCAGAGAGCAGGCCGGAGGAGGAGTCAGCTGTGTAGACAGGAGACAGACGCGACAGGCTGAGGAGGAGCTCAGCGTGTGTAGCAGTGGAGACAGAGGAGGCAAGGCCATGAGGAGGAGTTCAGCTGTTGTAGATAGGGAGACCAGAGGAGCTCAGAGCTGAGGAGATGTCAGCTTGGCTGTAGTATGGGAGACAGAATGCGAGCTAGGCCCGAGGAGGAGTTTCAGCTGTTGTATACGGAGATGACAGAAGGAGCAGGCCGTGAGGAAGGACGTCAGCGTCGGTATGACGGGAGACAAGAGGAACGCCTGAGGGGAGGCTCGCTGTGTAGATGAAGAACAGAGGACAGGTTCTGCTGAGGAGGAGTCAACATTGCTAGAGACATGGGAGACCAGTGGAGCACGTCCATGAGGAGGACGTACAGTGTTAGTAGAGGGAGACAGAGGACAGGCCTCGAGGTAGGACGAAGCTGTGCTAGTACCTCAGGGAGACGAGAGGAGCAGGCCTAGGAGGAAGCCAGTCTGTGTGGGAGACAGAGGAGCAGGCCTAAGGGAAGGTAGCCAGCTGTGTTAGACCGGAGACAGCAGGAAGCAGGGCCTAACGGTAAGGAGCCAACGCTGTGTTAGACGAGGAGCATCAGAGGAGCCATGCCTAGGAGGAGCCATGCTGGTAGACACGGACGCCAAGGAGTCCAGGCCTGAGAGGAAGGCATCAGCTGTGTAGAACGGGAGAACAAGAGCTGGAGCAGGTCCCTAGAAGGTAGGTCAGCTGATGTAGCATACCGAGAAGACAAGACGAGATCGAGGCATGAGGAGAGGAGTCAAGCTTGTAGACAGGGAGACAGAAGGAGCAGGCCTGAGGAGGGTCAGCTGTGTGCCATAAGGAGGAGCTGTGTTAGACAGAGACTAGAGGGAGCAGGCCTAGGAGCAACAACATGTCATGTGGGTAGCTAAGCTCGAGAAATCGGGCGAAGGTTGACCACGTGTGCTGATTAGCATTACCTTGGACAATAGCCAGGAATGGTAGCTTTATCTGAACATGAGCGAGTGAGTTTGAGAGAGGAGGAAGAGGGCAGGACTAAAGGACGAGAGAGCTTGAAGAGGGGAGTGAGAGAGTATCAGCCGTGACGTGAGAAGTTGCAGCTGGTACTAGAGTGAGTTCAGCTGCTGTACTCACCTATTATTCCTGTTAAGTCAGAAGCCAGGCCCTCTCCTGAGAGAGCAGGAGGTAGACAGGGCGAAGATGGGCAGACAATGAATCATGCCCTATATCTTTTCCTCATATTACCATACTCTTAGTATTTAAACTTATATTGCTATCGAGAAAAACACCCCCACAGGACATGGCTAACCAGGGGTTAAAAACATCAGCTACTCGCCTAGGCAAAGATGGTGCATAGCCATCTTAATCGCCAAGTACTCAGAGAGCAAAGGCAGGTTGGAATTTCTGTTGAGTTCAAGGACAGCTTGCTCTAACATGAGCTCTGGGGCCAGCTGGACTTACAGGGAGACCTGTCTCAACACACACACACACACACACACACACACACACACACACACACACACCATCTACTATCAAACTAGATGGTGCTTCTGTGAGTTTAACATAACGGCCAACGCTGGGGTCCCTTGTCATCAGTTAACGGTGTCGTCTTCTGCATCCCCAGTGTCCATGGCCACACCTGGGGAAGTTATGGCTGATGTGACAGGATGAGAAGTTCCCATTGCAACAGCAGTGTCTGGGCACCTGCAGGGCTCCTTGGCTTCATGTCAGAGCTGCTGTTCCACGAGTCAGTTGGCTGGCTCAGGGTGCAGGAGGGGCAATGCTGTGTGACATCCCCACTGTCCTATTCAGAGTGGACGCACACTTCACAGAACCCCCCTCCCCATTTCTCTGCAGCCCTGCCTGGCCTTTCCTAAGGGGGCGTGGGGGCTGTGGGTTGCAAGCTGCCCACGCCTGGCGCTCTTCATAACAACAGTATCGGGCACAGGAAGCATTTTGCATGGCCGTCTGCTTGGCTCTTCCCAGGAGTGCACCAGTGGTGCAGTGCCTGCATTCATTGGACGTAAGGCAGTTGGCCCTACCCATAGGGAGCCAGAACCTTCTGGGGAGGTGTCCTCCACTGCTGTGGGCTAGACTTTTCCCAGCTATGGCTACTGTGGTGGTGACTCAGTCTGCTATAGCAGTCTGATGAAGGCAGTGGACTTTTTTTTTAAACTGGTGTTTAATATAATCTGACAGAGAAAGTGGATTTTAATGAATAAATTATCTAAACCCCATTTCCGTTTCTTTGTTCAGGGTGAAAACATGGCTTTGAGTGTGTTTCTGAGAAGAGAGGCGTTTTGATTAGGGCTTCCCTGCTCCTTCCATTTAGGTGGGCGTGGAGCCAGCCCTCTGCTGAAGGCCCTGGGGTGTTCCTGGTGCTTTGGCTTGTCTAGCACCGGTGCCTGCCATGTGTGCTCAGGGATGCAGGCACACTGAGCACGTAGTCCATCCATGTCTGCTGCTGCCGGGGGCTGGTCCCCAGGGCACCGTGGCTGAGTTCACTGCTGCTCTTGGCTGGTTCGCAAGGCCAGAATTCTGGCCTGGAGCTTGACCAACCCCCAGTGGTCTTCCTGAGATTGGGCACCGGGAGCCTCGAGCGCCTGTTCTAATAAGGATTGGCTCTCAGGGTCATTCTCCTCACTGTGATTTGATAGAGTTGGTTTTACGCTCCCTCGGGGGTATATACTTCTGAATTGGTGCAGTCTTACTAAACAGATACAGCTAATGTTTCTGATGAAATTGTCTCCGTCCTCAGCCAGGGAGGTTTTCCTCGGTGACATTTGGCTGTTTGTGGAGACCTTTTGATTAGATGTTGAGAGCTAAGTGGTTCTGAGCTAGAATGAGTAAAGTCAGGGTTGCTGCTGGGCATGGTGCAGTACGCAGGATGGCCTTCTGTGTAGAGGCTAATAGACGATGCTTTGATTAGTGAGCACTGAGGCACCTGCTTTCAAGTAGGCTTCCAGGACTGCTCCCCACTGCATAGCCCTTCTGCACAGAAGCAGAATGATGTCATTAAGCCATTTACTTTGGGAGGCACCTAAGTACATGGGGCAGGCCAAGACCAGTATGGAAGGAAGCTCTGCTGTGCTGCCTCGTGGGCACCAGCAAATAGAGGCCAGTGTGGAAGGAAGCTCTGCTGTGCTGCCTCGTGGGCACCAGCAAGTAGACCAGTGTGGAAGGAAGCTCTGCTGTGCTGCCTCGTGGGCACCAGCAAATAGAGACCAGTGTGGAAGGAAGCTCTGCTGTGCTGCCTCGTGGGCACCAGCAAGTAGAGAGGCTCTGGGTATGTGCTTAGGACCGCGGCCTTCCTGATGGTAGTGGATCATGGAAAATGGAAGGAGAGGTTGTTAGTGGTTTTCCTAATATATCAGAACTTCTTTATTTTACTAAATCAACATTAATTAACTGTGCCTCGTAACTTTAAATATTAATTTGATTGGGGCAAGTTTTTGTAAAAAGCAGACTTGCTTTGTTTCCTGCTTGTCTGGTGCTTGTGGGACCTGTGGGCTTGAGCCTGGAGCAGGTGTAGCTGGTGGTGGCTCTTCGGTCCCCAGCAGTCTCGCTGACACAGGGAGCTGCATTCCCATGCCTCTTGGGGCCTGGAGTCTGGGAGGCATATGAGCAGCATGCTGGCTGCAGGGTGCTGTGGTTTTCTCTCAGCCAGTGCCAGGCCCTGCATATTGCAGGGTTCCTTTTGGCTTCTTGTGAGCTTGGTAGTATTTTTTTTTTTTTTCCAAGACAGGGTCTCCATGTAGCCCCAGCTGTCCTGGAACTCACTCTATAGACCAGGCTGGCCTTGAACTCACAAAGATCCACCTGCCTCTGCCTCCTGAGTGCTAGGTTGGTAGTATTTCTTGCATTACTGAAGCATCCTTGCTCACAAAATTGCTCACACAGCAATCTGGGAGGGACACAGAAGACCACACTGTGACCCAGGACAGCCTCTCTTGCTCCCTTCTGCAGTCTGTCTGCAAATTGGTGTGTTATTTGTTTTGTTTTTATGAGAGAGGGGCTCTCTGTAGCCCCAGCTAGCCTGGAACTCACTATGTAGAGTAGGTTGGCCTTGATCTCACAAAGATCCTCTGGTCTCTGCCTCCCAAGTACTGGGATTATCATCCTAGTCTCTTTTTTTTTTTTTTTTTTTTTTTTTTTTTTTTTGTTTTTTTTTTTTTTTTTTTTTTTTTTTGGTTTTTTTTTTTTTTTTTTTTTTTTTTTTTGTTTTTTTTTTTTTTTGGATTTTTTTTTTTTTTTTTTTTTTTTTTTTTTTTTTTGTTTTTTTTTTGGTTTTTTTTTTTTTTTTTTTTTTTTTTTTATGTTTTTTTTTATTTTTTTTTTTTTTGTTTTTTTTTTTTTTTTTTTTTTTTTTTTTTATTTTTTTTTTTTGTTTTTTTTTTTTTTTTTTTTTTTTTTTTTTTTTTTTTTTTTGTTTTTTTTTTTTTTTTTTGGTCCTTTTCGAGACAGGGTCTCCGCTTAGCCCCTAAGTCCCCTGATTTTATGGTAAGACGTCTACTGAAAAGAGTCTAAAAAGGAGAGCCCCCGCTCCAAAAAAAACACAAAACTAGCTGGGCATGGTGGCATACGCCTTTAATCCTAGCACTTGGGAGACAGAGGCAGGCGGATCTTTGTGAGTTCAAGGCCAGCCTGGTCTACAGAGTGAGTTCCAGGACAGCTGGGACTACAGGGAGACCCTGTCTCAAAAAGACCAAAAAAAAAAAAAAATAATAATAATAATATAATAATAATAATAAAATAAAAAGGAGAGGCATAAAAGAAGTAACTCTGCTGTGTCCTCCACACTTATCCCAAATGCAGAGCCTTAAGCAGTGTGGCGGTTACGCTTCTGAGCTGTCCAAGCGGTCTGCACATGCAGCCTCTTGCAGTTACTGTGTTCTCTTGATGTATAAAGTGGGCTTGCGTGGCAGGTGTTTTGAGTCATAGTCACAGCTCTTTTAAAAAAAAAAAAAAAAAGAAAACAGTACCACATAAACCGAGGTGGTATAATCCATGATCTAAAGTTTATGTTTTAACAATCCTAAGACACCCCCTTATACTTTGCCATGTGAGTATTTAACAGTGGGGCGTTGTGCCTTAGTGAGGATGGTGAGTGCGTCTCTGCCTCCTGTTGTCAGCTTTGGTTTTGTTTTGAGACAAGGTCTTGCTATGTTGCCTAGTCTGTTCTCAGACTTCTGGGCTTAGGCAGCCCTCCTGTCTGCCACATATGTGGGTTTTATATAAATATATGAACTCTGTTTGGGCCCCGATGAGCTGCAAGCTAAGCTCCCCATTTAGGGATTTATTAAGTATAAATAGAATTTTACTTGTGACCTTGTGAAGCCCATGTGGGCCATTTGGGGCCTGAGCAAGCTCCCCCCCTACCAACTCTGCCTACCTTGGCTGTTGTCCTTTGCTTGCCAGAGACTGCTCACTGAGCCCACGACTCAACAAGGTGACTTGACCACACTTGTGACTGGGACATTGAACTTGTGGTCACATGCCATTGGTCTGATTCTGGCAGCCAGGATAGTCTTAGCAGAAAGGAAACTGGAGGTGTGTTCATCCAGGACTCCCCTAGGTGATGAAAGGGAGAAAAAGAGATTCTAATCAGCTATGGCCACATGGCATCCAGGTGGGGCACAGTCTTTTACTAGTAAACCCCGTATGTCCTGTGTGCTCATCTCAGCACAAAGGCAAAGGTTTCTGTGGGGTGAACACATAGAAGCCATCAACATGGGATTTTATTTTTCCTAAGTACTTACAAATTGTTTTCCAAAAAAGTTTCGGTTTCTCCCCCACTACCATGTCCTGTCCTTACGGAAGGAGTGCTGTCAATCCTTCATCTTTCTTTCCAGCTGAGGCAAAGCAGTAGAATGGGTGGGTGGGTTGGTGGACAACAGACAGATTCTCACTGTGATTTACTGTCCCTTTCCTGTCACCATCCCTGTCTTCCCTGGCTGTGTTTGCCCTCACCTTTGTCTGCTCTGCAGCAGAGACCTACACACAGCTCCTAAGTGTTCTGTCCCTTCTATGCCTGGTTGCTTCTGTTGCCAGTCGTGGCTTGTGCTTATGTCTGTTGTTTCTTTTTTTTTTTCTGTTTTATTTTTTTTAATTTATTGTTTTACATATTTTTTTGTGCAAGATTATGTTACAAATCGAATCTAGACCCGTGTCCCCCTCCCAATCCCCACCCACCCACCAGATTCACCCTTTCAGTCAGTTCTTTGATGCAGTTTTTTCTGTTGGTGGTGGTGGTGTTCTTTCCAATATACATCACTCCCAACAAGAAATGTTTACAACTAGGTAATTGGTGCTAGCATCCACAGATGAGGGATACCATTCGTTGTTTGTTTTTCTGGGACTGAGTTACTTCACTTAACATAATATCTTCCAGTTCCATCCATTTACCTGCAAAGTTCATGATGTTGTCTTTTTTTTTTACTGCTGCATAGAACTCCATTGTGTAGATGTACATTTTCTCTATTCACTTGTCAGTTGAGCGGCATTTGGGTTGGTTCCAGCTTTTCGCTATTGTGAACAGAGCTGCAATAAATGTAGCTGTGCATGTATCTCTGCAGTAAGAAGAGTCTCGTGGGTACATATCCAGGAGTGGTATGACTGGGTCAGGTGGTGGGCTCATTTGAGTCTTCCAAGGGTTCTCCACACTGCTTTCCATAGTGGCTGTACAACTTTACATTCCCACCAGCAATGGATGAGTGTTCCCCTTTCCCCACAACCTCTCCAGCACTTGGTATCATTTGTTTTCTTGATCCTAGCCAGTCTTATTGGAGTTAGATGATATCTGTCTGTTGTTTCTTTAAGAATTTTAGATTTTCCTAGCACTTGGGAGGTAGAGGCAGGTGGATCTTTGTGAGTTTAAGGCCAGCCTGGTCTACAGAGTGAGTTCCTGGACAGCTGGGGCTACAGGGAGACCCTGTCTCGAAAAGACCAAAAAAAAAAGAATTCCTAGGTTTTGTGGCTTAAGAAGGCTTTTCTTATACCAAAGTAAAGAAATATACTAATTCTGCTTTTATGCTGGTTTTTTTTTTGGGGGGGGGGTCTTTTCGAGACAGGGTCTCCCTGTATATGCTGTTTTTAAATCCACGCTGCTTTTTGGGGGTACACAGTCTGAGCAGGAGTATCAGATAGATAGACTCTTCAGGATCACCCGTTCAGTTGTTCATTCATGTTTTACTGATTTGAAATGCCACTTCATTACAGTTATGTATACGGGTCTATTTCTGGGCCTTCTCTCTGTTGATTTGTTTGTCTCACGCTCGCTAATACCAGCCTGTAATTACCATAAATTTATAGCCTATTTAATATCTGGTAGTGCGAGTCTCTGTTCATTATTCTTTATTAAAATTTCTTCTAATTTTGTGCGTTTCTCTTGTGCACTCACTTTGGAATCCACTTGTCAGATTCCACTAGAGGAAAAGCCCCTCGGGCATCTTGAGCAGACTGCCTTCCTGCCTGGAGCCGTATGGAGGGCCGGTGTCTTTAGTCTCCTTCCTGGGGAGTTTATTTAGAGAGAACTGTTCCAGGTGTTCTCTCACAGAGAACTATGATTGTAAACTACCTGTCAAAGAGGACAATGCGATGGCCTTAAGTGGCAGAGCCTGGTCCTCACCTGAGCTAGGATTGCCACACACCTCTGTTGGCAGCACACTACACTGTTCTGTTGGGAGGGGAGATGGTCGGCTCTTCGCTGTGTATGTCAGGAAGCTCCTGTTTGCATGCACTCTGGATGCTGCCTTTTCCAAGGCCTTGCTTGGCCTTCTTGTCTTCTCTTGAGCCCATTGGGCTGTAAACACCCCCAGAGGCAGTGCTTATGGCTCAGCTGCTAGGAGCCAGCTCACCTTTACTCATAACTGTGCAGAATTTGATCACTGCCAGGCTCCCATGGTTACACTATTGACAGCCGAGGAAAGCTGAGTAAATGCAGGGTTTTGTCTTTTTGTTTTGTCTAACATCTCTTTGAAATGTTAGCTTTGAAATCAGGATTTGAAGTATTTCATGAGACTAGAACATTCTCGTCCACACTTACCCAGTTACTAGGGTCTTTCCAGGTGAATAGAACAGCGTGTCCAGAAAGGTGTCTCAGTCACTTAGTGTCAATGTGCTCCTGTGGAGTGACCTGGCAGAAGCAATTTGCAGAGCCTAACCCACTCACAAAGCACTTGTGTACTTCTCTGAAATTAAAGGGGCAGTGGGCAGAGCATGAGAATCTGAGGACTTGGCTTCTCCAACCTTATCTCCTATGTTTATTATATAAGCAGAGCAGCCACCGAGAAAAGGCCTCATCGGCATTAGAGGAGAGGTGTCCACAGTGAAGTGAGCTCACCATCTCGGGGAAGGGGTATTATCCAGGGTACAGAGGCTGCTGATATGAACTTAAGTCTGCTCTCAGCACTCTTGGAGTGTAAGATGTCATGTGAGCAAAGGTGAAGTTTGACATTTGGTTTATGTAGTTGCTAAATGACTGCCCTAGGACCAGGGCATTGTGCTATGCGATCTCCACTGTTGGACAGCAGCCTGAGGTCTTGAGGTGTGTATATAATGGATGCAACCTATGTTTGTTTTCCAGAATTATACTCAGTATATCCCTCTGTCCATATACGACCTGCAGACGTGGATGGGCAGTCCTTCCATCTTCGTCTATGACTGCTCCAACGCTGGCCTCATCGTCAAGTCCTTCAAGCAGTTTGCATTGCAGAGAGAGCAGGAGCTGGAGGTGAGGAAGGCCAGTAACGAGGGAGAGATGTACTCCAACTGTTTAGGTGGGGGGCTGGGCAGGGCTGGGCTGGGCTGGGCTGGGCTGGACGTTGAGTCTGGGGTGTTGGACCTTCTTCGCACAAAGAAGGGTTCAATGTACTTAGGTCAAAGAAGGATATTTGATGAGAGCAAGGGAGTTAGGTGCTCCATACCAATGTGATGTGTCTGCAGATTTCATTTGACTTGGTGTGATTTTCAGTCTGAACTTTAATTAAGTGGTATCACTTATGGAGTGGATTGTGCTTCAGTGGTCTCCAGCTCTGTACTGCTACAGTGCTGCAGATGTACTTGTTTTAGGAAGCACGAGCTCTCTCCTCACTTCTGGACTCAATTCCCACCTTCATCTGTTGTTAATCCCAGACTCCATTCCCACTAGTTTCTTTTGTAATTGTCCCATTTCTTTGTCTTCTGCTTTTTTTTTTTTTTTTTTTTTTTTTTTTGGTCTTTTCGACAGGGTCTTCCTGTAGCCCCAGCTGTCCTGGAACTCCACTCTGTAGGACCAGGCTGGCCTTGAACTCACAAACAGATCTGCCTGCCTCTGCCTCCCAGTGCTAGGATTAAAGGCGTGCGCCACCACGCCCGGTGTCTTTTGCTTTTTAATACAAACTGCCAAGCTAGATGGTAAAACTACAAACGCTGCCAGCAGGTCTCGGCCGGAAGCGGAAGGTCTGGGAACTGCTTGAATAATGGAGTAACGTTTTGCCTGGTAGTTTTAATTAATGTGTGATGGTTAAATTAAATGGTGAGTTCTAAAGAGAAATTGAAGAGGCAGTTTCAATTAAAAGGCCTCCATCCTGTGGCCTGCATAGGAGTGCCAGTGGAAATGCTCTGCAGCCTCCAGAGGGCTCATGATTGGTTGCAGTGCAGGAAATTTTCAGTCCGAGAACAAATGTGGCCTTCAGTGTGTTCTCCTCAAGCCTTTTTGAGTCTGTTCAATTTTTTCATGTCTGTTATATTTTCACATTTCATCAGAGGAGAATGCTGAAGGAGTCAGCAACGAAATTTGAAATTCTGTTTAGTGGAACTTCAAGGTAGTGTCTCTGCTGTTTAATATTTTATATGTGTAAATTTAGTCCTTATGTGGAGCACTGTGTAAGAGTGACTGTAAGTATAATGCTCTGTACCCTTGAAAGTGGAACAAGTTGTTTGCTAAACTTTTTGTGTTTTGTGTTCAACAAGAAGAGAAGGGATAGAGAGTGGTCCCCACTCTCACCACTCTCAGGCACTTCTGGGTTCATCTGGATGGGCTGTCTAGTCAGCCTAAATGCCCAGACCACTGAGAGGGCATTTGTATTTCCTCATATCAAGTAAAAAACTGTGTGTGTGTGCGTGCGCGTGCGCATTTTTATATGTGTGTGTATGTGTGTTTTGTATTTGGTCTTTTTTTTTTTTTGGTCTTTTCAAGACAGGGTCTCCCTGTATTTCCAGCTGTCCTGGACTCACTCTGTAGACCAGGCTGGCCTTGAACTCACAAAGATCTGCCTGCCTCTGCCTCCCAAGTGCTAGGATTAAAGGCATGCGCCACCACGCCCAGCCTGTATTTGGTCTTTTCAAGACAGGATCTCCCTGTAGCCCTAGCTGGCTTGGAACTTGCTATGTAGATTAGGCTGGCCTTGAACTCACAGAGATCCAACTGCTTCTGCCCCCCAAGTGCTGGGATTAAAGCCACATGCCACCATGCCTAGCTACAAACTATCTGTCTATCTATCTATCTATCTATCTATCTATCTATCTATCTATCTATCTATCAAAATTGTCTTTTTTGAGACAGAGACTCCCTGTAGCTCCAGCTGTTCTAAAACTGGCTATGTAGGCCGGGCTGGCCTCTGGCCCCCAAATGCTGGGATTAAGAGTGTGCACCACCATGCCCAGCCAATATTTTTAACATTTATAATGTCAATAAAGATGCCAAAGAATACTGCCTTCACCTGGGAGTGGTGAAGAAAAGACCAGCCTAATTTAAGCCAAACTGGGCTCAGACCTCTCTCCCCTTCCATAAGAGGCTCTCATTCACAGCTCATGCATCCTGGTGAGTGTTTCCTGTACTGCACTGCCAAGGATGAGTCAGCCCCAAACAGTGTTCATTTCATTAAGTACAGCAACAATAAAAAAAGATTTACATGCATAATTGGGGGGGGGGGAGGTAATTGACTCATTTATCATGCGGGAGATCAAATAGAGAAAATATTAACCGAGGTGGCACATGGAAGGCAATGCAGTGTCACGCCATGTGTTTCGTGACTAGCTCAGCTTTATCCTCATCCTTTTTATGTAATTACCATGTAGGTCGCGCCTGCTTCCCTATCACACTTACTATTATCGGCTGTTGTTCAGTTGGTTTCTTGCTTAAATGGTGGAAATTAAAATTGCAGGATTTTATACAGTTGGCTCTCTGCTAGCACCTTAATGTTTATTAGGCATATCACTATTTTCTGTAGAAACCTCGATACTGTATCACCTATTTAGGCACATCCTTCTAACGTGTACAGCTCGTGAGCTGATGTAAATTATTAAATAATTGGCTTTTGCCAATGTTCACAGTCTTGGTGCTGCTCTTTTGGTCTGCACTAGGATAGCAGAGACATCTCTGGGCCTCCTGCTTGTCCTTGTGGCAGCTGAGATCCAGCTGGGGAATATATCTGCAGCGTGAGGGAGAAGGCAAAGGAGAGAAAAATGATGAAATACAGTGCAAGACAGTGACTGGTTGGACCAGAAGCCTCCAGATGATAAGAGCGAACACACACACACACACACACACACACACACACACACACACACCCCACACACACCCCACACATACACACACATACCACACACACCACACATACCACAGCACACATACCACACACACACCACACCACAGACACACACCACACCACACCACATACACACACCACACACACACCACACCACACACACACACACACACACCACACCATACACACACACCACACACCACACACACACACCACACACATACCACACACACACACACACACACACACACACACACACAGAGTGACACAAGTAAGGGGTGATTTGTCAGCTCTCAATTTCCTGGTGGTGGGATGCTTGACTGGGACCGTGGAGTTTATTTGCTGTGTACTTCTCAAAGAGGAATCCCATAGGTACTGTAGAGGGCGACTTCATAAAGCAAGCATAGATTACTGTGTTCATTGTAACTTCATCAGAGCTAGAAAAATATGTACCTGTCACTCAGGAGTCTTCCTTACATTTTATTGTGCCATACTGTTTTGTGGTTTGAAAATTAAAGAAAACCTGCAAGTCTCTCAGTTCTCAACATTCTTTTTAAAAAAATGCTTTTATTTTGACCAAATTAGTAAATGTTATGTGGTTTTGTTTTTTTTGTTTTGTTTTTGGTCTTTTTGAGACAGGGTCTCCCTGTAGTTCCAGCTAGCCTGGAACTCACTGTGTAGACCAGGCTGGGCTCAACCTCACAGAGATCCTTCTGCCTCTGCCTGGGATTACAGGCATGTGCCACACCTGCCTGGCAATGTGATGGTTGTCTGTACTGTGTAGTCCTCAGCCCCACCCTCCTGAGCAGGTTTCCCCAGAGGCACCTCTGAATGTCTCTCCAGGTCTGCAGGTGATTTGGATGTCCTGGGTCTTCATTCACCCATTTAGATCAGCTCTGAATACGCGTCTAAACCCAGAGCAGAGCCACCACTAGTGACTTCTGTTGAAGAAGCAGAGGAACCCAGCACTCGGAGGCAGAGGCAGGCCTCAACAGCTGCCCCAGATAAGCCTTCTGGGGAAGTTCTCCATAGGTCTAAGTAACTCTAGCATGCCTAGAACCCACTCTGAACTGAGTGAGGAAAGAACACATTCCCAAGACTCCAGGCCATTCCATTCAAGTCCCATGAGATAGGAGGCAAAATAAACAACTTTTTCAGTCTAGACCTGGGTTTGAATCCCAGCACCCACATGGCGGTTAACAAATATCTATAACTCCAGTTCCAGGGGATCTGATGTCCTCTTCTGACCTCCATAGGTCTTGGACAATATGGGTGCATTTACACACATGCAGGTAATACACTCATACACATAAGATAAAAATAATGAAATATAAAAAATAAATAAAATTATATATTCTATCATTCATACACACACACACATAAATATATATATATATTTAACTGTGGACAGCAGGAAAAAACTGGCTCCTAGGGCTGAGTGTGATATGGGAGGAGTCTGAGCCTCTTGGAAAAGGAAAAAAAGATGAAACTTGGCCAGATTGGGTGGTGACAGCTATGGTGGGTAAGAGTTTAGAGAACAGACGGGTTGGAATACAGAAACCAAAGCATCTCTCTGAGTCAAGGCCAGCTGGGGCTATAGGGAGACCCTGTCTCAAAAAGACCAAAACAACAGCAAAGGACTAGAGGAATCTACAGGGCCTAATGGGCAGGCCTATGATTCCAGCACCTCTGGAGGCTGAGGAGGAGGACAGCAAGTACAAGGCTTGTTTGGGCTCCACAGAGGGTTCACAGCAAGCCTGGGCAGTTGTAGTGAAATCCCATCTCAAAAAAAAATGTAAAGGGGTTATGAGATGGCTCAACAGGTAACAGTGCTTGCTGTCAAGCCTGACAATCTGAGTCTTATCCTAGAACCCACATGATGAAATTGATTCACACAAGTTGTCCTTTGACTTCCACCTCTACACCATGGTGTGTGTGTGTGTCTGTGTGTGTGTGTGTGTGTGTGTGTGTGTGTGTACTAATGGAGCCACCCTGCCCCCCCCAAAAAAAATTGTACAAAAAAAGTAAAAAGAGGTGAGAGCTGTAGGTCAGTGGTAGACTGACTGCCTCATATCCAAAATCAAAACAGAAGAATTAGGCTACATTTGGTGGCCCATGCCTATAATCATTACCATTTAGAAGATGATCTCTTATTTTGAGGTTAGTCTAGACACATAATGACCCTGAGTTAAGGGAAAGACGGATGAAGTGGAGGTCTGATAGTAACTGGAGGTCTGATAGTAACTTGTCATGCTGTGTGGTAGTTTTAATTAATGCTTATTTGCACCTGATCAGAAAATCCTCAACTGCCAAGCCTTGTTGCCAGCTACCACTTCCTGTGCTGCTCAGTTGTGGCATATATTTTGAGTTCCCTGTGGCTTGTGGCCTTAGCTGTAGTAATAGTGTCCTTGGCAGGTCATTCCTAGCCTTAGCTGTAGTAATAGTGTCCTTGGCAGGTCCGTTCCTAGCCTTTCCTGTAGTAATAGTGTCCTTGGCAGGTCATTCCTAGCCTTAGCTGTAGTAATAGTGTCCTTGGCAGGTCATTCCTAGCCTTTGCTGTAGTAATAGTGTCCTTGGCAGGTCCGTTCCTAGCCTTTCCTGTAGTAATAGTGTCCTTGGCAGGTCCGTTCTATCCTTTGCTGTAGTAATAGTGTCCTTGGCCAGGTCATTCCTAGCCTTAGCTGTAGTAATAGTGTCCTTGGCAGGTCCATTCTAGCCTTTGCTGTAGTAATAGTGTCCTTGGCAGGTCCATTCTAGCCTTTGCTGTAGTAATAGTGCCCTTGGCTGGTCCGTTCCTAGCCTTTCCTGTAGTAATAGTGTCCTTGGCAGGTCCGTTCTATCCTTTTCTGTAGTAATAGTGTCCTTGACCAGGTAATTCCTAGCCTTAGCTGTAGTAATAGTGTCCTTGGCAGGTCCATTCTAGCCTTAGCTGTAGTAATAGTGTCCTTGGCAGGTCCATTCTAGCCTTAGCTGTAGTAATAGTGTCCTTGGCAGGTCATTCCTAGCCTTAGGTGTCCTTGGCAGGTCCGGTCTAGCCTTTGCTGTAGTAATAGTGTCCTTGGCAGGTCCGGTCTAGCCTTTGCTGTAGGTGTCAGAGCAGGAGCAGAAGCTAAGCACTCACATCTTCAAGCAAGGAGGCAGAGCGGATTCCTGTGAGTTCAAGGCCAGCCTGGTCTACATAGTGAGCTCCGGGCCAGCTGGGACTAAAGGGAGACTTTGCCTCAAAAAGACCCCCCCCCAAAAAAAGTGACTAGAGATCTGGCAGGGCTTAAGAACTCTTCTAAGCCTCTAAGCCCACCCCAGTGACGTGCTTCCTCCAGCAAGGCCACACCTTCTAAGACCTCGCAGAACTTTGCCACCAGTTGAGGACAAAATGTCTGAATACTCAGAGACATACCACCACATTGATAGTAGTCAAATTTATGTGCATGGTGTGTGGAGATCCTGAAAGATGGTGCCCGTCCAGCTGTGTCCCCTGACCGTGGTTACATGTTCACTGTGTGCTGCAGGGGAAGGGAAAGTGTGTCATTTCCCCCTTTGTCAGCCTTTTGCTTGTCTGCTCTTGGTAAAGAGTTTCCTGCTTTCCGAATACAGACCTGTGTATTCCCCAGTCTCCACATTGTCTAGGACAGCAGGAACTGCAGGATGTCCTTCCACCAATCCCTGCTACTGCTGTTCTGGGCCCTCCTCTTTTCTGATGCTCTGCTTTGGTCTGCCAGAACAACCTAGGCACCAACCATAGAAGAGATGAATGGAAGCCACCTTCCCACCCGAATGCACTTGCATTTGGAAGCTACAAGCATTGAGAACTCACTATTGGATTTTTAAACAGATACAGGTTTTCTTTTTTACTGATAAGATCTCTAAGGCGAATGATCTGACCTCTTCTGCAGTGTAAGCGCTGCTTCCTCTTGGCCATGCTTTCCCCACCTGCCCGCCGCAGCTCCAGGCTCTGTGTCCCTGCAGGAGGGAGTAGGAAAGGGGTAGTTGTCTCCTTTGTTAGAAAGTAGATGTAGGGGGGCTGGAGAGATAGCCTAGCGGTTAAGAGCGCCGACCGCTCTTACAGAGGACCCGGGTTCGATCCCCAGCACCCACATGGCGGCTGAGAACCGTCTGAAGCTCCAATTCCAGGAGAACTCCAGTTCCAGGGGAATCCGAGACCCTCTTCTGACCTCCGCGGCGTTGCACGACACGGGTGCACAGACTTGCATGCAGACAGTACATTCATACACATACAGAAATAAAAAAATTAATTTAAAAAAAAAAGAAAGTAGATGTAGGTGGGGCTGGAGAGATGGCCTAGCGGTTAAGAGCGCCGACCGCCTCTCGCAGAGGACCCGGGTTCGATCCCCAGCACCCACATGCGGCTGAGAACCGTCTGTAACTCCAATTCCAGGAGAACTCCAGTTCCAGGGGAATCTGAGACCCTCTTCTGACCTCCGCGGTTGCACGACACGGTGCAGTGTGCACAGACCTACAGCAAACAGTACATTCATACACATAAAATAAAAAAAATAAAATATAAATAAAAAAAAAAAAAAGAAAGTAGATGTAGGCTTTCTTCTGGATCTCAGCCCAGGGACAAGGGATAGGCTGGATCATCGGGGAGGAATGCAGGCACACTGTGTGCACCATTCACTGTTTACCACATAGGTGTTGAGCAGCAGGCCGTCTTCACTCTTGACCCCCCTCTGTACTTCAGTGGATGAGCAGATATACTTGAAAAATTGGCCACCTGGCCTTATTATAGCTGTGTCCAGGAATCCAAGGGCGCCCTGCTGTCACCCAAGTCAGTGTCATTAAGGAATGTTCAGTGGTGAGTGTTACCCCTCAGTGCCTTGTTTCTTGAATCCTCCCAGCACGGCTACAGCATTCACTCTACAGAGATGGCAGACGGCTGGAGGAAAAGCTGTGCCTACAGCATTCACTCTACAGGCGGCAGACGGCTGGAGGAAAAGCTGTGCATGCACTTCTTATTTTTTTTTTTTAATTTTTATTTATTTTTCTTTGTGTATGAGTGTACTGTCTGCATGTAGGTCTGTGCACCCGTGTCGTGCAATGCCGCGAGGTCAGAAGAGGGTCTCAGATTCCCCTGGAACTGGATTCTCCTGGAATTGGAGCTTCAGACGGTTCTCAGCCGCCATGTGGGTGCTGGGATCGAACCCGGGTCCTCCTGTAAGAGCGGTCGGCGCTCTTAACCGCTAGGCCATCTTCCAGCCCCAGCATTCTTATTTTTGGACAGGTGCAAAGTAGTGCTTTTTTTTTTGCAACTTCATTTATTTGTGCATGAATGCATGGCCTACATGTATGTAAGTGCACCATGTTGTACAGTGTGTGCAGAGGTCAGAAGAGAGCATCAGATCCTCTGGAACTAGAGTTACGGATGGTTGTTAGCTGTCATGTGGGTGCTGGGAACTGAACTCTGGTCCTCTGCAAGAGGAGCCAGTGCTCTTTGCCGGGTGTGGTGGCGCATGCCTTTAATCCCAGCACTTGGGAGGCAGAAGCAGGCAGATTTCTGTGAGTTCAAGGCCAGCCTGGTCTACATAGTGAATTCCAGGACAGCTGGGGCTACAGAGAGACTGTCTTAAAAAGAAAAAAAAAAAAAAAAGGAAGAAAAGAGAGAGAGAGAGAGAGAGAGAGAGAGAGAGAGAGAAAGGAAGGGAGGGAGGGAGGAAGGAAAGAAAGAGAGGGAGGGAGGGAGGGAGGGAGGGAGGGAGGGAGGAGCCAGTGCTCTCAACTGCTGGCCATCCCCACCCAGAAGTGCTTTCTGTTGCAGAGATGTAGGACTCTGCTTTGTCCCGGGACTACTCCATCCTGAGCACCTCCAGGGTGGGTTCGATTCTGGATAGTCCCTGGGTGTTGGCCTGATGGGAGCTGGACAGTGTCTTCCCAGAGAACCATTGTCATGTTGGAGGAGCAGCCCTTTGTCCAGGTTTAGCCCTGGAGTTCTGACATTTTCTCTTCCTCTGAGGCACTTTGCAGAGCTTTTCCTGTGCTGCTTCCTACGCTGTGCTTTTATCGTGGCAGACATTGCTGTGGGATCCAGTCCTGCAGCAGAGACATTTGTGTGGCAGTCACGCAGACAGCGAGCTATAGGGCACTGCATGTGTATGACCCATCTTCCTTGCTCTCCACATGGGCATCGTGGGTGGAAACTGACTGTTCTCCCTGTATGTTGGTCCCTGGTACTTGAAATTCTGACAGAAGTGATTGATGTCCAAATCATCAGGTTTCTTCAAAAAGTATGCATTCCACTGACTGAGGAATTCTGGTTTTGAAATGTCAGGATTTTTTTTTTTTTTACTAAAGCTCTACGTGAGCCTGCTGCATGGCTGATGTGGAGTCTGGCCACACAGGCGAGTCACTGTATTAACAGTAATACTGTGGTATTACAGCATTGCCTGAGACTTGGTTTTTGAGCAGGGTCTGATCTGTAGCCCAGGTTACCTTTCACACATGCTGGTCCTTCTGCCTCTGTCTCCTGAATGCCAGGATTATGGGCATGAGCCACCTTGTCTGAGCACCACAGACTCAGCTGGAGGTCACCTGTCAGAAGGTGTGTTTCTTGATGGCTTTGTCCTCTGGAGATTTGCACTGCGACATTCATGGTTCCAGAACGGGGCTTGGCTGGGCACTGCAGGCACTCAGCCTTGCCCATGTCTATCTTGCATGTTATAGTTTTCATGCCTTGATTCTTCTCTAATATCATGGTCTATCATTTGTAGGCAGTAGGAAAATGAGCGAGCATCTGTTAAGTTCGATCTATTTTCTTCTTTTAATTTAAAGTGATGTTAATTTGTGGGCCTTAACAAAAAAGTCTCCTAAGTTACCTGTTTCTTCCATTGTAGTTAATGTTTGGGTTCATTTTTATTATTCTCTTTTGGTTTAAGATGATCTTGTTGTTTTTCACACTTATGAGTGAAAAGAAATGACCCCAGCTGTTGTGTGTCCAAGGACACAGCGGCTGTTCTCCAGAAGCTGATCTGTGGAAGGCAGGTGGGCACCCCGTGCAAAAGGCACATTGCACAGGACTTCCTAGTACAGACTTGGGGTTTCTCTGTGAGATTCTGAGGGTTGGTTATGGAATCACTGAGAGCTAAGAGCAGTGTGTTAGCAACAGGAGATGATGGCTGAGGAGGGACCTCTGCGCCTAGGCTTGGGCCCTGGGAAGCTTAGCAAGGGCAAATCTGTGTAGGCAGCAGGCCTTATGATGAGGGAGAAACTCAGTACATGGATTCATAATGAAGGACAGCTTGAGGAGAGCAGAGGAGAGTAAGCAAGCTATGGGGAGGTGTAGCTGGCAGGGCATGGCTTGGTTAAGAATTTGTTTCACTTTTTAAAATACTTTTATTGATTTTTTTTTGTGTGTATTTCATATAATAGATCTTAATCAAATTTAGACACTCCCCCATCTTCACCCCTGACCCCACCCCCCACACACACACACACTGGACTTCATTCTGTCATATTTGTTAAGTCCTATCCAGTCACACATGAGCAAGTTTACCCACTGGAGTCTGGTCAGCCTATCTAGTAGAGTCTTTTCCTGACTGGTAGCTTTTGTGTCATGCACTGCCTCCCTCTCTACTAGCCACCATCCACGTGCCCCTCCTTCTGGGCCATGCTCCCACCCACGCCAGCTTGAGACCGTTAGTAGAAACATGCTTCTATATGAGGGGAGTGTGGACGGTGTCCATTGGAGAGGGAGAGACAGTACACCGCACAACACAGAAGCCACCGCTGGAGGAAGGTGGACAGCCCAAACCACTGTAGGAGGAACAGATAGATGTACACACATGCACACCCACATAATATACATGCACATGTATGAAACGTGTGTGTACATGACACCTGCACACACATCATACATTAGCACAAAGCACAAATGCACACACTTGGCCTGCGGCAGCAGTGCTGCACCAGCTCCCTCCCTTTCCAGGCTGCGTGTGTTGTAGCAGCCAGGCAGAGCCAGTGCTCGGGGCTGGCCTTGTTAGACTGTCCTTTGAGGATTGAGGAGCACACACGCCTTCATGCGCAGCTGTCACTGTGTCCTTCAGTGTTCCCTCTCCCACTTGCTAATGGAACCGGAGCCTCCCTGTGCTCCTGTCAGTCTCTGAAGGAATCCAGGACTCTGATGACTCAATTCATTACAGTTATCTCAGCAGAGGCAGTGGGTGATGATGGACAGAAAGTATCCAAGTGTTTTAACAAGGTCCTAAGCTCATAAGCTGAAGAAGCAGACTCTGCTGATGCTGGAAGCATCTGAGCTCAGGGCAAAGAACAATGGCCTCTGCCCCCAAGAACACTTTTGGCTGACATGAGTTCTCAAGTACGCAAGACAACATGGCAAACTTGAAGTGACTGTGGGTTCATTCACATTTTCATTAGACAGATGAAGAGAGCAACGAGTACCAAGGAAGAAAGTGATGTCTGCCCCTGATCAAGAATGAAGGAGTTTGAGGAGAGCTCAGGATTCTCAGCAGCATGAAACTGAGTTCTGCAGTGTGTCCGTGCTGGAAGTCCGTGTTAGAAACATGTCCTCCTGGGCCCTGAGCCCAGGAATCCTAGAACAGCACACCATGCCAACATGCCGCCTCACCTCAAGGGCTGGCCTGCCTTCTGGGGAGTTAGGAGTCTACAGCTTGTGCTGTAGACTGCAGGAGCCCCTGTGCTCTGGTAGAGGCACTTCCTGATTGGCTGTCGGGTCACTGCCCAGTACCTCATTCTACACCTCACACAGAAGAGACAGCTCTGCTGCTGAGTCCCTTCCTTTGAGAGGGACACCTGGACTCCTCTGTCCTCGGAGGCCCTGCTCCTGTCGTAGCAGCTGGTCAGCTCATGATGAAGAGGATGTTAAGCTGCCCCAGAACTTCCTATGCCGCACATGATGCAGAACCTCAAGCATTTCTTCTTTAGCTGTTGATTCAATCCAGGCTGGTTAGGGAATAGGATTTGCTTATCATTTCTAATTAACGTGTTCACTGAGTTGTAGAATGTATTTTAGAGCATTTAGAAACTGAACTGCCAGCAGCTAAGTGGCTTTAAAATAATGGGCAGTTCATTGGGGTAAGCTCAGGGTAATCATGGCTAAGAGACTCCAGCTGCCCTTTGAAGGACAACAATGAGTTGCCTCTACCAGAAGTCATCCTTCTCCCCTCTTGCCCAAGATTTCAGTTCCCAGTCATATGTGTGGACCATTTGATTAAGTTATTGAATACTGGGTACACAAAGTTATGTGAGTTCTATATTAAGACTCCTTCAGCATAGTACCTGTTGTCTCATGCTGGATCTTTGAGTAAGAATGAACTTGACAGGTAACATGAGCTCAACTTAGTTCTTCTGTCTCTGATTCCCAGACTGTCCCTGTAATAAGGTGTTGAATAGAGAATAAAAGTTGCTTTCAAGTCAGACTAGAAGTAAGGCCAAGGAGATGTGCGTCTTGGAAACTGGCCTGCTGAGGACTCCTGCACCTCCCAGTGCTTGTCTCTGTCTCTCATGTATGTGATGAAGAACAGAAGCAGCTCCATATCAATGGCTGCCTTAGAAACAAGAAGCCCAGATTCTGCCCTAGGCGACGGTGTGCGATCCGGAAGTGCCTAACCTGCTCGGAGCTAGAGTTACTCAGCCCCACAGTGCCCGCAGTTGTGGGAGGCGATGGCTGTTTTTTGAAGCTTGTTGCAGTGAGTGCGTCTGAAGATTGTTCTGGACCTTCCCAAATCCTCCGAGGGCTCCAGAAGCTTGTGAAGATTGTTCTGCTGTATGAGCCTCCTCATCCCCCGGGAGAAATCCTCTGGGCAGATGTGCCGCTCCTGAGTCCTTCAGGAGTGCCGGCACTGTCTGCATCATTCATGTTGTCTGGCTGCCTTTCCAGGCCTTGGGAGTCACCAGTAATGAGCCTTACATGCAGGCTGCTTTCTGAAGAATCATTTTAATTAAAGGGTCAGTATCTTAGATAAATCAAACTCAAATCCTGTATGGAAATAACTCATAATGTGTAAATGGTGGTGGTGGTGGTGGTGTTTTTCCCTCTGTATCAGCAAGTCTGGAAATAATGTTCATTGGTGGAATCCTTTGCCTTAAATTTAATGGGTTTTTAAAAAAATATCACTAGGTATAATTATCCCCACCAAGGCAGAGTTCACAGGCGTCCCATGCAGCTCATGGCCTGTGAGCTGACAGAATGTGTCTGAGGCTTGCGTACTGTCTACTCTGAACTGTGGTTCATGTGCTCCTTCCTCCCCCCAGCGCAGCCCAGGCCTTCCCTTGCTTGTAAACCAGCACTCTGCAAAGGAGAAGAGGAGGTGACTCTTGGCTTTGGGTCACTAGCCATCCCTTTCTACTTAAAGTGGTTTCCCCTATAGTCATCTGTCAGCTGTCCCTCCCTGGTGGTAGTTAGTAGTGCTTATTAAAACACTGCCAGTCTGCCAGCAGCTCCAGACAGATGTCGCCATGGCTGCGAGGAACACCTCAGGACTCTATCCTTGGCTCTGCTCTTATGTACCCAGCCTTCCTAGATCCTACGCAGAAGTGGTGGTCATCTTTCCTTGCTTCCTCCAGGCCAGGAGCCAGAGAGCTCTTCCATGCAGCTCTATGTGCCCATCAGTGCCTGGCCGTGGAGGCTGTGCTCTGGTGCCTCTGTGTTCTCCAGAGCTCACAGCTGACAGGGTGCAAACCAGATCCGTCTAGACCCATCATCCTGCAGAGCAGGTTTATGCTACAGACCTGGAAACCAATTTCCCGTGCAGGGCTGTGGCTTTGCCGATCTATTTTAGTTTATGCAGCCAGAGCCCAGAAAATTATTTTACAAATAGTCTTGGCTTCCTTGTTCTCTCTGCCTTAAGAAACCCCGCTCCTTGCTGGTGTTACTGCAACGCATGGCATTGAACTCTGAGCTGTACATTTATTTAAAAGTTAACTGGGGTCCAGCTCATTCATGTAGTGCTTGTCTGGCAAATTTGATATTGTACAAAATTTATCACTCATTTCCCCAGAAATTACTGTTTTTATTAAATGGCTTATATTATTTTTGCTATTGTGTAGAAGTACTTGTTTTGTACTTTTAACTTCATAGTCCTGTAGTGATTTACTGATAAAATGTGAACCTTTAATGTCCATCATTTGAGGAATTGGAGCTGCCCAAGGTAGGGGCAGTGAAATAGTAGCATCATTTTCCATCATCACTGGGTTAGATGTTCTATAGCTTTGTGTGGATTTGATTTTAAAAAGTGCAGAATGTGCCTCATCTAGACTCAAGACATTCCAGATGACATAGAGGGACAAGAAAGGTCCCTAAAACCGGAGTAGAGCAGCTGGATAGTCACATCACTCTGGGTAGCCCAGGCTGGCCTTAAACTCATAGCATTTCCTCTGCCTCAGCCTCCTGCATGCTAAGATTAGTCACATTGCTTCTTGAATCCTCTGTTTATTACTATTATTATTTTACTATAGTCACAATGGTTCTTGAAGCCTCTGTTAGTAGTAGTAGTAGTAGTAGTAGTAACTAATAATAGAGGCTTCAAGAACCATTGTGACTGTAGTAAAATAATAATAAATAATAAGTAGTAGTTCTGCTACTACTGAAGATCTTTGAAAGTGGAGATAGGGGCTGGAGAGATGGCTTAGCAGTTAAGAGTGCCTACTGCTCTTGCAGAGGACCTGGGTTTGATTCCCAGCACCCACATGGCAGCTAAGCTGGGCATGGTGGTGTCTGCCTTTAATCCTAGCACTGGGGAGTCAGAGGCAGGCAGATCTCTGTGAGTTCAAGGCCAGCCTGGTCTACAGAGTGAGTTCCAGGCCAGCTGAGGCTATAGGGAGACCCTGTCTCAAAAAGACAAGAAAAAAAAAAAGTGGAGATAAAACTTACCTCCTTAGAATATTAGAGAGAAGATCAACTGTGTGTGTGTGAAAGAGCTTTGAGAAGCAGGAAGAACCACCCAGCTGCAAGGAATTGTCGGTGACAAAGGAGGTGTATGGAAGCGTACTTTCCAAGTCATCAGTTGCGGACCCTTCCCCTGACTTACCACCCTCCTCGGTGCTCATGGCATTGCCCATGTGGCCCCTGTTCTGGGCTCTGCTGGGGTCCCACTGAGAAGCAGAATTTATAACATAAGTCTAGGAGTCACTTAAATAACAGATAACCTAGAAGTTCAGGAGGCTAAGTGGGCCTTGCTCTGGAATGGACTTATAAATAAATAAAGCTGTATCAGAAGAAGGTTCCCTCTGGCATTAAACTTCATTTTGGCAGGTCTGATTTGGAGTTGCATTTTGCCAGATCCCAGCCAAGATGAACTGGCTTAAACTGGGGCTCTGCAGTTGATTGCTTATCAATAAGTGAGATGAATGAGAGGCACTGCTGAAAGCTGCTGGGCCTGTGCAGTACTTTCTCACTGTCCTGTTCTCTCAGTTACCTATGGGTTGGTTATGCTCAGACATGAAGATGCAGGCCAGCTAATGAAAACGTAGATGCTTTCTTGCACCCTCCCCCTCTGCCCTGTGGTCTCCCTCAAGTTGGCCTTTGCAGTGCTGTTGAGTAGCTTCAGGCACCGCACACACTGCTGGGCTGCAGGGATCTCCCTTCTTTGTACCGCATGCCTGCGAGCCACCCCCTGTCTTTGGTATCACACTGCCTGCTCCAGGTGAGCCATTGCTCATGGCTGCTCTCCTTCCCCAAGCCAGAGCACTACATGGATGAAATCGGTCTGACCTGTTTGTTGCAAACTCTGTTAGGAGTGGGCAGAGCAGTATGCGTGCACAGCCCCCATGTCATGCTTACCGGCCCTTGCTGGCCAAAGGCTGGGAGTTCTTAATGAACCTTATTATTTAATTTCTGAAAATGACAGCAGAGCCTGTGGCAGATCAAACACTGACACATCACCATATGAAGCAGGTGCAGGTGCCACAGTGCACATGACGCATGATTGTACCTGGTGAGTCATGTCCTGTGTTTGGATGAACACTGCTGTGTGGTGACATAGCAAGGACACAGGCTTCGCGGGCGCATTGTGATGGAGTCGTGTCGTTTCTAAATGTTTAAATGCACTGCATTATTTTAAAGATTTTTTCACTTTTGCAGCTGGGCACGAGGGCCCATCCCTGTCTTTGATCCCAACATTCAATAGGCTGCGGCAGGAGAAGTTTTAGGACCAGCCTGGGTGACATAACAGGACCTCTGTCTCAAAAAAAAAAAAAAAAAAAAAAGAAGTAGGAGGGAGATGGGCCGTCAGTCAAGAGCACTGGCTGCTCTTGAAGAGGACCCAGGTTTGGTTCCCAGAACCCACATGCTGGCTAACAACCATGTGTAACTCCAGTTCCAGGGAATCCAGCACCCTCTTCTGGCCTTTATGGACAGTACATGCATAGGTGCACTTAAATAAATCACTTAACTTGATTTTTTTTAACTTGATTTTTATTGAGTCAGAAAAGAGAGGTGTGCATTCTTTAGTGTGCAGAATTCTCTTGAAGCCTTCCTTCCCAGACCTTTGTGCACTGTCAGCCAGCCCAGGGTCTTCCCCTTACCAACTCTCATTGAGGAAAATACCCAGCAGGTGGCACTTTCTCCTCCTTAAAAAGGGATCATATCGAATCAAACCAAACTCTTTGTCTCCACTGCAAAATAAGTGCACATTTGTTTGTAGACCCTTTAGAAAAATCAGGTGAGCATAGAAAAGTATCCTTCCAGCCACCACCATCCTGCTGTGTCCTTCCTTCCATCTCTGGGTGTGATGGCAGCAGGCACACTCGGTGCTGCTTGGACTCTTGTTGAGTTGTTAGTACTGATGATTGTTCTCTGAACATCTTCTCATGTCATTACACACTCCAAGATAAGGTTGTGATCAATTAGGATTGAATATTGAACACCAGCAGTTGGACAATACAAAAGCCCAGCCTGGTATGTATGAGCATTGAGGCCATCTTGGCGTATGGAGGGAGCTTAGGAAGACCACAGAGGAAAGGTTTGTTGTGCTGATTTCCTCTCATTCAATCCCCAGCTTTCCTCTCTAGGTGAATCAGCTAAAATGCTCTTTTTCTCTGCTCTCCCATAGGTAGCTGCAATTAATCCCAACCACCCACTTGCCCAGATGCCCTTGCCCCCATCGATGAAAAACTGCATCCAGTTGGCAGCCTGTGAGGCCAACGAGCTCCTGCCCATGATCCCTGACCTCCCAGCTGACCTGTTCACATCCTGCCTCACTACCCCCATCAAGATTGCCCTGCGCTGGTAAGTGCCCTGGGCAGCCAAGTCCCCAAATCATGGGAATCTGAGGTGCTTTTCTGGGTCACAGCAGAGTGTGCCCTGTCTTCTGATACAACGTGATGTAGGTGCTTGCCCTGGGTTTAGTCAGAGACGATGGTGTTCCTTCCCCTGAATCGTGTCGCATGGCATTTGCTGCCTGCTGGTTTCTAAGGTCACTTATGTACATCTTTGTTCAGAGGGGAAGTGGTCATGGGTGGTACTAAGATGGGACTCGCTGGTAACTCACTTTCTTCTGGGAGGAAAAAGCTACTGTGAAAGAAGTCATTTCATTCCTTGCTTAAAATGTGATCTCTGAATTCCTTCTTAGCAGTAAAACTCAAACCCACCCCATTCTTTTTTGAGTCCTGGTAAGGAAATGTATGTGGTGTACGTAGACACAGAGCCTACCTTTGAGACTTCCATGGCTACTGGCACTCTCAGTGAGTTGAGTGTGTCCTTCCTCTAGGGCCAACTTGCCACACTGCTTGCTAGTCTTGAGTGGCTACTTTTCATTTATGTATAGCAGAAAAGCCTATGTGAAGTAGTGGTCCCTAGCCTGTAGGAATCTGCTCTCTGGAGGATGCTAGTAAGAGCCACACAGCCCAGTGCACACTGCAGTCTTCCTTAGGTGTCTTCCAGGGTCTCCATTGAGTTGACCTAGCATCCCAGGCTCACAGTTTCTTGTCCTACCCCAAATCAAAGAAGCTATGGAGAAATGTGGGCCTGGGCTTGTGACAACAACAGCACAGTTGGCCCTGAGGAGACCTGTCTGAGTGACCACAGCCTGGTGCAAGTGGCTTGAAAACAGCATGGTCAGCCCTGAGGAGACCTGTCTGGATGACCACAGCCTGGTGCAGATGGTTGAGGTTGCAGCTGCTGGGTTGGAGGAGCCTGGCCTCCATGCTTTGTCTCTGCAGTGTCTCTGTTGCCCAGCCCCAGGTGGTCATGGGTGGCAGCAGCCATTTGCATTCCTTCCTTCCTGCTGCAAAGAACACTCAGAATTTGGGATTAGCCCCAGAACCTCTTTTATTTGTTTATTTATTTATTTTAATTTCCTCCATGACATGGAAGGAGTGGGCTGCCTTGCCTGGAGGGTGCCAGCCTCTGGGTGCTGCCTCACATTTTCTTTTGCACCTGTTGTTGGTAGAGCCTCACATGCTACCAGACACCAAGGAGCACCCCACCACACAGATCTAACAATCTAATGAGCAAAATGCAGGCCACTTTGGAGAAGAGTAGGGCTGGTTTGCTGGGGCGTGGTGGTGCACGCCTTTAATACCAGCACTCGGGAGGCAGAGACAGGCAGATCTCTGAGTTCAAGGCCAGCCTGGTCTACATATGGAGCTCCAGGCCAGCTGGGACTAAAGGGAGACCCTGCTTCAAAAAGACCAAAAAAAAAAAAAAAGAAAGAAGGAAATAAGAAGGTTTATAGGAAGAAGTGGGCTCAGTCCAGTTTTAAATGAAAGGCCTAACAGGTATGGCTTCTAGCAGGAAGACTGCAAGCCAGATTGATTAGCTGAGGACTGTATGGGGAGCGCATGCATCATGCCATCAGGAGACAGTGAGTGGCTAAGACCCACAGGCCGCAAAGATCCTTTCCCAGGCCTGGAAAAGGGAAGGCCCCTATAGAGTAGTTTGAGTTGGGAACACATGGAGATGACTTAGCACCTGAACTAGACTGAAGCTCACTGAGAGAAGATGACTTTCCTGAAGCACCTGCTTCTGTGCCATCCTCTGCCCCTTTAACCATTGTCATTCCAAGGCCTTCGCATCAATCAGTCTGCCAGGAGATTGTTATTTTCCCATCTGTACTCCATGCCTGGTCACTACGTGGTTTAGGAATGAGTGCCCACAGACTGCCACTCCGGGGTTAGCTCTAGGTCTGGCAGCTCAGGAGTTCACACACTTGATTCATTGTTCCCAAAGCCAGCTGGTATTGCAGGAGCCCACACTGAGCACTGCTGGACAGTATGGGAAAGACGTGCCACCTTGACACCTCTTCTTCAGCTGCCGAGTAAGATGTGGTCCAAGAGATTTTAAAATAGGCATTTTGTGCAAAGCAAAGAAATTGTGAACATTTCAAGGCAGCTCGTGACCAAGGACTGAATGAATTTTTGGCACCAGGAGCTGCTGCATTTCAGAAGATAGGCACATCCCTCTAGGCCGAGCAGCCGAAGTCGTTCCCACGGCGGGATTTGACTAGAAACAGGGCGCACCCAGACAGGTGTGCACTGCCCAAGCTGCACCTGAGAGTGAGCAGGTGGCCCCCACTGACAGGGAGTCTTCAGAGGAGGTAATCAAGATCAGAGGGTAGGCTCAGCCATACTCTGGGACAATAAATGACCTCACCACTAAGAACTCTATAGGAGAGCCCTAGGTGTGAATGTGGAAAAATTACTGGGGACCCATGTTCAGGAAGACCATCCAAGTAATGATAAGAAGGCCAAGAAAGGGAGGGAGGGAGGGAGGGAGGGAAGGAGGGAAGGGAGGGAAGGGAGGGAAGGGAGGGAGGGAGGGGAGGGAGGGGGGGGAGGGAGGGAGGGAGGGAGGGAGGAAGGAAGGAAGGAAGGAAGGAAGGAAGGAAGGAAGGAAGGAAGGAAGGAAGGAAGGAAGGAAGGAAGGAAGGAAGGAAGGAAGGCCTCAACAGGCCATAGTTGGGTCTGGAAGAACAAACCAGCAAGCCGTGGAGTAGCTGTATGTCAGCTGCAGGGCAAAGTGCACCCCACAGAGCCAGCTGCAAAGCTGCTCTTCCTCCCTCTACCTTTGATCCCCCTGCATCACCCTCAGTGCTCCCCAGACCCAGAATGGATACTAGCTCTGCAGTCCCTCCATGTACACTGGCTACGTGCCAGGACTTTTATGTAGACTTTTCCAGGCAAGCGACTGGATGTGCACAAGCACCCATGGAACTTGAAACCACACCCAAACTCACCTGCACCTCCCTGAGAAACCACTCCCAGTGCCTGTCCAAGATCCAAGGTAGTCCCCTCAGTACACTGTCCCACACTGCCCCCCCACTCCTCATCTGCAGTCACCAGCCTCTGTTCCTATAGGGCTCTGTCCCCCTGAGGCAGTGCCTGTCACAGCTGGCTCAGCCTCCTCAGCTCTGAGGTAGCCCCTGCTGCTGAAAATGGGCTTTCTCTAACCAAGATATGATTTGTTATCACCATAGCTGCCTGAAATCCTTTCTGAACTGAGGACATAACCTTTTCAGAGTAAGCAAAACACATTAGCAGTGAAGAGCAGAATTGCACAGTTCCCATGACATGCCTCTGACATCAGTTTGCTGTAGTTGTGGACAGTGGTTTCTAACACAGCCTGAGAAGCCTAAGCAGCCATAGTGCCTCGAGGAGAACCTTTACCTTAGTGGGGTGCTGCAGTTAGATAGGTGGTATTTGCTGTGCCCTTTGCCTATAGCAGCAACAGGTAAAACTCACTTCTTTGTCACATAGTTCTTACTTAAGTTGTTAGAGTTAGGTTTGTTTCTTGTTTTGTTTTTGTTTTGTTTTGTTTTGTTTTGTTTTTCAAAAAATTTTAGCTGGGCATGGTAGTACATGCCTTTATTTTTTTCTTTAATTTTTTTTTTTAATTTTTGTATGTGTATGAATGTACTGTCTGCATGTAGGTTTGTGCACCCGTGTCATGCCCTGCCACAGAGGTCAGAAGAAGGTGTCGGATTCCCCTGGAACTGGAGTTAAAGATGGTTCTTAGCTGCCATGTGGCTTCTGGGGATCGAACCCAGGTCCTCTGCAAGAGTGGTCGGCACTCCTAACTGCTAGGCCATCTCTCCAGCCCCGGTAGTACATGCCTTTAATCCCAGCACGCAGAAGGCAGAGGCAGGCAGATCTCTGAGTTCAAGGCCAGCATGGTCTATATACCAAGTTCCAGGCCAGCTGGGGGAAACCCTGTCTCAAAAAGACACCCCCCCCCAAGAAAAAGAAGAAGAAAATTTCATATTGTGTAATAAAAACTGAGTACTATTCAGAAAATCTATTGAAAAGTAAATTTTTAAAAGGGCTGGTAATGGAAATTATCCAAAATTTTTTCTTCAGTCGACAACAGATACAGCTCTGTAGGTTACTCACCATCACTTCAGTCTTTCTCTCAGTGAAGACTTAACCTCCAGCAACCTATACTAGAAACCCTCCTCAGAGAGACCCTCAGGAACCCTCCAGATGCCTTCCTTTCTCACTGTCCACGTCTTATTTAACCAAAGTCTACAACTTTAGGACTTGGGAAAATAATAGTCTGTGAGCTCAAAGCAACTCTCCCAAGGCTCAGCCCTTTTTCTGGGAAAGTTCAGGTCATAAGCAGTCCCCAGCTCTTTGCTTCATAAACCCAGTTCCATTGTTGCAGTGTAAAGGCACTGTGGCCTGTATGTAAACAGATGAGTATGGCTGTCCTCCCCTAAAACATTATTCGCAGATACAAGCACTAGCCAGATTTGTCTGTAAACTGTCAATTTCTGCTACAAAAGCATAGAACCAAGATCTGGCTGTAAATGAGGGCCATGTCATCTGCTTGATAGGAGGCTTAGTGAATGAATGCTATGGAAGCTTCCTCCCTTCCTGTCCTATTTCCCTCCCCTCCTCCTTCCCTTCCTTTTCTCCCTTCCTACTTCCTCCCTTCATTCCTCTCTTCTTTCCTTCCTCCCTCCATCCTTCCATAATATTAAAATCTACTATCCTTATTAAGGCATGCTGCTAAAGAATTGCTAAATATTCTAAACAATATACATACAGCCTTGCTTTGTATGTAAAATTCTGCTTATGTCTGTCAGCAAATGTATCTATGAATCTTACTTGATAATGATGCAGTTGTTGGAAGACATTGTTCTTTGGTTTGTTTTTCTCATTTTCACCTGTCTTTTAGAAACCCATTTCAATAATTCTTGAGTGAACAATTACATTGCTTTCTTTGTCGGTAACTACCTTATTCGCCATATATTTCAGCCTAACATAAGAATCCCACATATATTTCCCTTTGGCTGTTTTCTGTTTCTTTGATTGAGTGGCATAAGAGCATTTTAAATTTACTGTGAGCACCTTCATGATCTACTGGAAGTTATGACTCCAAGGTACGTTATTTGCTGCGGGACTTGCTATAAAGTGGATTGATGCCTCTTGCACCGTGCAACATGCACCGTGTTTGTTAATGAAAATGACAGGCATTATTTTGAAAAGGAGAGAGGTCAAGAAACCTATTTCTTTCCAATTAAGCCAAGGAGTCTCCAGGAGTCTGAACGCTAACTGTACCTCGAGGTGTTAATGCTATTTGGCAGCAGGGGTAGTTCTGCCCAGTCTCCCCAGCAAGTTGGAGCTGTGCATGCATTGTTCCAGAGAAGGGTGTGGGGCACTCTGCCATCTCCCTGGCCAGACCTATCCGTGTCTGGTGCTTGTCATATTTCAGACATCATGGGCACATATGCTTTATGGTGTTTTTGAAGACCCAGCCAAGAATGAGTAAGAGTCACCTCTGCAAACATAAATTTGTGAAGTTACTGACGGTAGTAGCCATCTGTGCCCCGAGGAGTCTTCTGAACAAACTTCCTATGCAGTCATTAAGTGTGATCATGTTGATATTCTTTTTTTTTTTTTTTTTCTTGGTCTTCTTGAGACATTGTCTCCCTGTAGCCCCAACTGTCCTAGAAGTCACTATGTAGACCAGGCTGGCCTTGAACTCACAGATATCCACCTGCCTCTGCCTCCCAAGTGCTAGGATTACAGGCATGCACCACCACGCTCAGCTTGCCTACCTTATTCTAAGAGGTCAACTTTACCTATAAGTCAAAGCAGACAAGAACTTTGCAGTGGGCAGGATGTGATCCAAGGTCCAAGAACAGGAATCTCAAACTTTCTAGCACATCATTAGCAAATTACATATGAGGATATACAAAAGGATAAATGACAAACTTTACATAGATAGGATCAGCAAATATTATTTTCACATAACAAAGGAGGCCATATGACCGTCTTCATAGATGGTAAAAGTACACCTGACAAAGTGGACACATTCCTGACAGGCCTCTTCAGCTTACTAGGAAGAGAAGGGAACATTGAAGCCCTGATGGCAGAGAGGAATGTCTAGCTAACACTGTGCTTGCTTCCGCCCAAGTACTGTCTCTGAGCCTCAGAACAGGGGAAGGTTCCCCACCCCTCTGATTCAGTGTCGTCAGAGAAGGACGGGCATTGCAGGAAAGCTGGAGATAAAAAATGAAAGGAAGGTACATGCATAAGTTGCCAAAAAGGAAATAAAAGTCTGTTTACAGGCAGAAAGAATGCGTGCGTGCGTGCGTGTGTATGTGTGTGTGTGTGTGTGTGTGTGTGTGTGTGTGTGTGTGCAAAATCACAAAGAAGACAATAAGAGTCGCTGGAAATAACAGTCTACCTTAGCAAGGCCTGGGGCATGCAATGACACCTCTAAAACCAGTTGGGGTTGGAAATGAATTTGCTGTAAAAACACCACTGCCATGGTGTCAGCATTCCGAAGTACTGAGGATTAAAAATTATAAAATACAAGGAAGGAGCTAAGCTCATAGAACTCTAAAAAATCACTGAACTTAGTGGAGAATCCCACCATGAAGACCGGAAGGCCCGGTTTTGTATCTCCGTCTGCGTCTGAGACAGGGTCTCAGTCCATGGCCCAGGCTGTCCTGGACTTGTGGTAATGCGCCTGCCTTGTCTTCCCAAGTGCTGAGGTTGCAGCCGTGTACTACCACAGCCAGCCGCATTCAGTCTGGTAAATGTTAATTCTCTGCAGCTTGATCTATAAACTTATATGTAATCTTAATCAAAATTCACTTTTTTTTTTTTTTTTTCTTTTTGAGACAGGGTCTCCCTTTAGTCCCAGCTGGCCTGGAGCTCACTCTATAGACCAGGCTGGCCTTGAACTCCACCTGTCTTTGCCTCCTGAGTGCTGGGATCAAAGGTGTACACTACCACGCCTGGCTTCACTTTTTAAATTTTTTTTTTTTATTTATTTCTGTATGTGTATGAATGTACTGTCTGCATGCAAGTTTGTGCACCCGTGTCGTGCAATGCCGCGGAGGTCAGAAGAGGGTGTCTGATTCCCCTGGAACTGGAGTTCTCCTGGAATTGGAGTTTCAGACGGTTCTCGGCCGCCATGTGGGTGCTGGGGATCGAACCGGGGTCCTCTGCAAGAGCGGTCGGCGCTCTTAACCGCTAGGCCATCTCTCCAGCCCCCACTTTTTAAATTTTTAATTGACAAGTTGACTTTAAAACTTACATGCAGCCAGGCGTGGTGGCGCATGCCTTTAATCCTAGCACTTGGGAGGCAGAGGCAGGTGGATCTTTGTGAGTTCAAGGCCAGCCTGGTCTACAGAGTGAGTTCCGGGACTGCTGGGGCTACAGGGAGACCCTGTCTCGAAAAGACAAAAAAAAAGCACAAAAAAACAACAAAAAAAAACTTACATGCAAAGAACACAACCAGGACAGTTTTAAAAAGGCACGTTGGTACATTTCAAGACTCAGTGTCAAGCCACCGACACATGGCCACAGCAGTGACCTCAGGAGAGCTGCTTATACCCACAGGCAGGATGTCAGAGCAGAGCAGCTCCCACATAGGCATGGCTGCAGGGGTTTGGTCAAAGACACTCGGGGACTTTGATAAGGAGGGAGTCTCTGACTATTCTGCAGCAAGTGGTGATGGAAGTTGCACATAGAGAAAAGTTAAAAGAAACGAGTATTTGTCCTTAGTTATATGGCATAGAAAAGTTGCCATCAGTTTTATTACGTACACAAGCCATGGCCCAGGATACTACATGAAGATAGAATTTTCACCTCTTAAAAGTGACACTAATAGCACACCACCTGTTAAAACTGGAAAACTGAAATTCATCATAACACAGCTTTCCTGTTTGATAGACATTGATGAAGAGCAGCCACGCTGCTGCAAGTGGTAAAGATCACGTTGGGTTTGTATTATGTGAAGCTCTCAAGAAGACTGGCTGTGATGCGATAGAGCAGAGGTAGAGCAGAGCCGGGTCGCTAGGGGCAGGCGCACACAGGCTGCCTGCAGCTGGCTTGGAGTTCCTCTGCAGGGGCTGTGCTGCTTAGGGAGACACTTTAGTCTGGCTATAAACTACAGCCTAAAACTGGTGTCTTTTATCATATGCAAAGTGTACCTCATTAAAGTTGATATGTGTTTTTAAATGCAAAATGTTTAGTGAAAAAATAAGTAGGAATAGATTTATAGCACAATACTTTTTAATAAATTAAACACAAAAATTACGCTATGATCCATTTTAGTGTGTACACCTCGCCGAGTAAAATCACGGAAGGACACACGTTGAGGAAGTGAATTGGGGCACAGGAGCGCACCCTCTGGGGAATAGAGTTCAAGGTTGCCAGGCTTGACCCGAGGGTTCCAATAACCATAACAGATCAATACAGGTGTGCTGATGGGTCTGGGAGTTCAGGGGTCTAGGCAAGCAAAATACACCGGAGGAGGAGGCTGGCTCAGACTGAGGACGTGCTTCTGTAGAATGGTAGCAGACCTGCGGCAGCACAGGAGGAGGAGGCAGGCTCAGACTGAGGACATGATCCAAGTGCTGTCATGAGCTCAATAACTGACAGCAACAGAAGCTCAGGACCGGTGGCTGCTTGGTCACTGCCTACACACCTCCGTTAGTAACCCAACTAGAAGCACCTCGGTCCTTTGCAGGAAATAAGGAGCTTATTTCCCTACCAAAAAGTAGTAAGTGAATTTTTATGGTAGAACAATTGCCCTTTTTCTTTTTGGCTCAAATCTACAGCTCATCCGTCTCCTATAACTCTTCCCAGACCTCACTTTTCCGCTTCCATGTTGACCTACCAGAAGAGCCATGCAACAGGCCAGAGGCTCGCAGTGGGCAATCAGCATGTCTGGCTTCCTTTGTGAGGGCTGACTGAACCAGCACCTGGTAGGTGAAGGTAGCGTAGGGCTCAGGGGCATTGTGTGTGCACAGAGCATGCTCTGTGAAGGTGGCTTAGGGCTCAGGGGTATTGTGTGTGCACAGAGCATGCTCTGTGAAGGTGGCTTAGGGCTCAGGAGCACTGTGTGTGCACAGAGCATGCTCTGTGAAGGTGGCTTAGGGCTCAGGGGTATTGTGTGTGCACAGAGCATGCTCTGTGAAGGTGGCTTAGGGCTCAGGGGCACTGTGTGTGCACAGAGCATGCTCTGTGAAGGTGGCTTAGGGCTCAGGGGCATTGTGTGTGCACAGAGCATGCTCTGTGAAGGTGGCTTAGGGTGTGGGGGCACTGTGTGTGCACAGAGCATGCTCTGTGAAGGTGGTTTAGGGTTTGGGGGCATTGTGTGTGCACAGAGCATGCTCTGTGAAGGTGGCTTAGGGTTTGGGGGCACTGCGTGTGCACAGAGCATGCTCTCCAGAAGGGAATTGAGATTTCAAATTTCAGCTCACAGTAGGGCTCTCTCCCTGCTCCTACTGTAGAAGTCCAATTCCAGGAAATCAGCTTTTGGTAAAGCACTCCCAGTGAGTGGTTCAGCCCCAGCTCCCTCCCCATCTCATCCTCCTCCTGACTGCATCAGACATAGCAGGAGAGCAGTTGATTGTCTGCTGTTAGGATCCCATCATCTCCTTCTTTCAGATTAGCTCTGGTCTTTGCTGGAAATTGTGGCTGCAAAGCCACTAAATGATGGCACGCTGGGGAGCTGTTACTTCTTGGCTACTTATCTCTCTCTTTGTATCTTCTGACTGTACTTGTAGGCATTTTAATGGTAGTCTGACTTATTTGTCTGATTCGTAGACATGCTGTTGATAGGTCTACAGCTTTAATCAGCAATATTGCCAAAAAATTGCCAATGCGTACAACTGGGTGTTTAATAATGGACATTCATGGCCTTTGTGTTGATGAAGAGTGGCTGCTTGGTTGGTGCTATGTGGGCAGTGTGCTTCAGAGACTGTCCGTCATCTTTCCATGTGCTGTGTTAATCCCCCTCTTAGATTGCATTGTTGGAGTGCCTAAACTCTGTCACCATGGTGGCACCACATAGCTATTATTGTTTTAAAGTTCTAAATTAACCCAGGGGACTTTGCTTCTGACTTTCTGCTTTCTGACTTCCTGACTGCTGTCTATATACTTGGGGCAGAAGCATTTAACAGACATCAGAAGCCTCTTCATGCCATGCATCCAGTGTTAGCCCTGGCTTTTAAGTTAGGCCTTGTCTCTCTCACTATTGGAGCAGCCTGATAATGGCTTGTTCTGAGAGCATCTGCTGTGTTCCAGGTAGCCTTGTGAGTATGCAGATAATCAAGATTTGTGAGACCAAGTGGCTGTCTGCTGGGAAAAAGCATTTAAAGATAGAGCTGTATACTTTCCCCAGTGCTTTGGAGACAGGGAAGGGAACATACAATTGATGCCTTCCATTATGGAGAAGGTTGTACTGAGGCAGATGGCAAAAGAGGAAGGCATCCTGCCTAGATGCTCCTGTCCTGGCCATAGGACTGAGCTCATGTTGAGGGAATGGAGGACAGCCCAGTGGGGCAGGACTTTTGAGCATCAGAGGGCAGAGAGAGCCAGTATGACAAGAGAAAGAGGGTGCAGTGTCTGAGCATGGAGCTCCCTGTTGCCTTGCAGAGTGACTGAATTATATCATGTTTATGCCCCACATGTGAGACCCATGATTTATAAATACTAGACAGTTATTGCTCAATTCTAGAGCTCAGAAGCCCAAGGCCAAGGCACTGGCAGATTTGTTGTATCTCGAAAATCTGGGAAAATACACCTTCCAGAGAGGATGAAAACTGTAGCTTTGCATGGTGGAACATGGGAAGATTGCACAGTCCCATTGCAACAGAACCACTTTGAAGGCTCACCCTTGATATGGTCACACTGGATCTTAGCTTCCCACGTAGAGATTCAAACCATAGAAACCATGGACCCAGGGTCAGAGTAGCACAGGCTCTGCCATAGAATGAGCTTAGAAGATGAATGTGTGCTTGGATGAAGGCCGTAGTTTTGTTCTTCTTTTCTTTATTTGAGCATAATGCTATCAGGAATTGTTCTTTAAGAAGCCATGCTTCTGTGTGGTTGGCTCAAAGCAGTTGAAGTCTGGAGCTGTCAGCCCACCCCAAACTCCAGGGACCACTTGTTGCTGGGAGACTTGGAAGAGGCAGGCTTCGCTCAGTCCCTGCTTCATAGCAGTGAGGGCCTCAGGCTACTTGAGGGTTACACATGGTACCCAGTATGAGAACACCCTGAGGGTTCATAATGTCATCATCTAGCTGCTTCCTCCCCAAAAGTAAATAAGGGAGAAAAGAAAGAAAAAGTAAGATAAATGAAGTGAAATCAGAAGACAAGATGCTCCTGCGTGAAGAGGAGGGGCAGGGGGCAGGGACCAGGCATGTGCACACCCCACGCTGTGCTTTCCCATCAGATCCTTGTGCGATGAGAAGTGAGTTCACCTCATGGTAACCATGGTGCCTTCAGGAGCCTGCCTGAGTAGGTCCTTTCTCACATGCCCTGAGTCAGAATTGACACCTGTCACTGGTTTTTATACTTTCTGAGACAGCCTCTTATAGCACTGACTGGCCTTGAGCCCGTTGTGTAGCTGAGAATGGTCCTAAACTTCTGATCCTCTTGCCTCTGAGTGCTGGGAACTATGGTGTGTGTCTGCTTTATGTGGTGCCTCAGCTCAAACCCAGGACTTCATGGATGCTACAAATGCAGTCTACCAACTGAACTGTACTCCCAGCCTGAAGCTGATTTTTTTTATACTTAAAAAAAATTTTTTTTTAAATTTTCGTATGTGTATGAATGTATTGTCTGCATGCAGGTCTGTGCACCTGTGTCTTGCAATGCCGAGGAGGTCAGAAGAAGGTGTCGGATTCCCCTGTAACTGGAGCTAAAGACAGTTTCCAGCCGCCATGTGGGTGCTGGGGATCAAACCCAGGTCCTCTGCAAGAGCAGTCAGAGCTCTTAACCCCTAGGCCATCTCTCCAGCCCCCATGCTGATTTTAAGTAAATGTAACCCTTTGTCTCCCCTCCCAAGCCCTCAGTATCCTATCCAAATACCTAGTGCTCGTCCTGGATGTTAGCACTGGGTTGGACTTGCTGTGCTGCTTGGCTCTGGTCTTGCTCTTCGTGTCCTGGTCTTTCCGCTGGGTGCTTGGCCATTCTCCCTGAGACCCTTGGCACTCCCTCCTGTACCTGCTTTTCATTCTCCTGCTTCATAGTTCCAGGTCACAACTCCTGTTGAGGACTCAGAACTTCATTCTGTGTCCCCGAAAGTACCATCCAGCTGTCATGCTGTTGATGAGTGAAAGTTGTCCTCTTAAGCAGTAAAAAAAAACGTGTTTGATTTTCACACAAAGTTACGGCTTTTCTTTTTTTTTTTTTTTTTTTGGTCTTTTCGAGACAGGGTCTCCCTGTAGCCCCAGCTGTCCTGGAACTCACTCTGTAGACCAGGCTGGCCTTGAACTCACAAAGATCCGCCTGCCTCTGCCTCCCAAGTGCTAGGATTAAAGGCGCGCGCCACCACGCCCAGCCCACGGCTTTTCATTTCTTTTAATCTCAGTAATTCTAGCTTTAAGTTTCTTATTCTCCTTTTATGAGTAAAAACAGCTGGGCATGAGGCATTAATCATGGGGTCCTGCAGTTGACCAGTGGCAAGACTGGGATTTGAACCCAGGTTCTCCCTGGACTTGTGAGTTCTCTTCTATCACCATTCTGTCTCAGTAATTTCACCTACATGATGGAACACGGGCCTTTGAGAGCGAGATCTCCTGGAGAGCCTTGTGTCTTTATAGCAGAGCCCTTGAGGCAGGTCCATTTGTCTCTGAGCTCTCCCATCAGAGACAGCAGCCCCCACCACTTGCGTGGCTGGCGGTGATGAGGCCACCTCCCTGGCAGCACCCTGACACACACACACACACACACACACACACACACACCCCGCCCCCAGCTGGCCCAGGTCTCTGTATGACTCCTGATGCTGGAGCTTCACCTGTAGTTTTGTCAGCTACAGGGCACTGGTTCTGCTAGCCTGCAGCCTGAAGGTAAGAGGTGCTGTAGTCACAGCTGACTTATGGCATGGTGAGCCCTGTCTCCAGCAGGAGGTTGTAATATCCACATTGCTGTTGAGCAGTATATCTGTGAGTGTGTGTGCAGAGGAGCAGTCATTTAAAGTGTCTCTTCCTTTTATGGGTCAGTTTTTCTTTTTCCTTCTCACTCCCATGCCAGTTGCTGTGCTGGAAGCTTGTCGGAAAGCACCTCCCTTTATTTTGATTTGTTCCTATATTTTCATCCAAGGCGAGCCACTGGGGGCCTTTGTACACTGAGGATTGGTTGGAACAGTACCTGCTACTGGCTGGAATCTGGAGTACACACTTAGAAAGTGCTGCGGCCCCAACTGAGCTGGGCGCTGCTTTGTGTTACTTGGTTCTGTGCCCTCTGGCCCAGGGCTCTCCTGCAGTAGGGACTCTTGACAGGCCTGGGTTACAGCCTTGTCAGTGGCATATTGCTGTTCTGCTGTTATTGGTAAGCTATCCCCCCCACCCCTCAACCCTTCAGGAAGGCAGGTGCTAGTGCTGTGTTCTGTCCTGCAACAGAGCTCCAGTCAGGCCTTTGGCTGCTTCAAGTCCCTCCAGGCAGGGAGTCCTGAGTCCCTCAGTCCCTCCGTCCCTCCCATGTCTCACTTCTCTCATGAAGGCAACACTGATGTGTCTGATAGAAAGACCCCATATCAGGGGGCTCCCTGAAGAATAAGGGACTCAGGATCTGCACCCCTTCGGGGAGCCACATCTTTCTGCATTGGTCAGCTTCTGTCTGAATAGCCAAGTGAGGACGGTGCTCTGCTTCCAGGCAAGAGAGAAGGAGCGCAGCTGCACAGGGAGTGCTTGGCAGCCCATCTGTGAGGCCTGTGCCAGCCTTTATGTATTAACTGTGTGTTCTACTTTGCTTTCAGTCATTGTGACAAAACACTCTGCCCAATACCAACTTGGGGAAGAAAGGGTTGCATCTCCCAGGTCATCACTGAGGGAGCCCAAGGCAGGAACTCAGGGCAGGAACCTGGAGGCAGGGGCTGAAGCACAGGCCATGGAAGAATGCTGCTTACTCGCTTGCTCCCCTGGCCCATGCCCAGCCTGCTTTCTTATATAGTACAGGACCATCTTGCCCAGGGGTGGCACTGCCCATAGTGGGCTGGGCCCTCTCACATCTCTCAACAATCCAGAAAATACCCCACAGACATGGCCACAGGCCAGTCCAATGGAGGAAATTCCCCAATTGAGGCTCCCTCAACCCAGGTGTGTCAAGTTGACACCAAAGCTCTCCAGGACGCCTTGTACTACACTGTAATCTACAAGGTGCTTCCCATACAGCTTCTCGTGTGCTTAACCAAGACCAGTCAAAGCAGATATAAAACAGGACACACAAGCATGATTGATTAGGGACCAGATGCTCAGTGTGTGGCTGCCCTGCGTTGCAGCTTCGCTCACAGGAGAGCCTGTTGGGTGCTCCAACCTGCCTGCTTTCCCCAGTTGCCAGCTGCCCCAGAGCCAGCAGATGCTCTTCCTGGTGCTACCACAGGCCTCTCTTACTGGGGGTGCAAGCGAGCATGCACACAGTGGCACCTGTGGAGATCAGAGGACAGCTTGGGGAGTTGAGTTGGTCCTACTTCTATCATGTGAGTCCTGGGGGTCAAACCCAGGAAAGTCATCTGCCTTGGACGGAGGGAGGCATTTGCCCAGCGAGCCATCTTGCCAGCCCCGTTCTCAGCCATTTTGCTTTCTCTGCTTTCTTCGGTGGCTTTGCCCTTTGCCTTGCTCCTCATCTCCTGTCTTCTGTGCCTCAGTGTTAGGCTCCTTGCATTGTTCTCTTCTCAGATTCCTCAGGATCCGACGAGTAGGGAAGGCTGCTGACGAGCAGCAGGAACCAGAGCTCACCCTGCTCTTCCGAGCATCGTTCCTCTCTCCTAGTGCTTCCTGGAGTGCTGCCCAGCCACGTGCAGGGCCTTGTGCACGGAGGGGAGGCCCAGCCATGCCCACCATTGTGGAGGCCCCAGGAGAACCTGCCTTCTCCTTCTCTGCTGCAATTGTGAATCTTTATTGTTCATGCCTTCTGTCCATGTGTTACATAATTCTACTAAACTGCATTTTTTATATGCATTTTGTATTTTATTTCCAAGATTTATAAAGATAGCCATTCTATATTATTACCAGCTTCTTTATTTTCAAGTTGAATATTCCATATTTGTAGATAGAATTACTTATCACTTGAACAGTATTTAAAAAATATTTTATTTTTATTTTTTTTTTAATTTTTTAATTTTATTATTTTGTGTGTTTGTATGAGTGTAATGTCTGCTTGTAGTTTTGTGCACCCATGTGCAATGCTGTTGAGTTCAGAAGAGGGCGTCGGTTTGTCCTGGAATTGGAGTTTCTCCTGGAATTGGCGTTAGAGACAGTTCTCAGCCGCATATGGGTGCTGGAGGGATCAAACCCATTGTCCTCTGCAGGCGGTCGGAGCCTTAACCACACTAGGCCAACTCTCCAGCCCTGTTATTTTTATTTTATATGTATGAGTGTATCGCGTGCATGTGTGTGAGTGTACCTGTGTCATACACCACCCAAGAATGTCAGAAGAGGGCGTCAGATCCCCTGGAACTGGAGTTACAAATGGTTGTTAGCTGCTGTATGGTTCTGGGATTGAACCCAGGTCCTCTTAGCACAGGCTCTTAAACTCATGGCATGTCTCCCAGCCCCAATTTACTTGTTTATTTATTATTTTAAATATATTTTTATTGTTATTAAACCTTTTCATGCCGGGTGTGGTGGCGCCACGCCTTTATCCTAGCACTGGGAGGCAGAGGCAGGCGGATCTTTGGTGAGTTCAAGGCCAGCCTGGTCTACAGAGTGAGTTCCAGACAGCTGGGAGCCTATAGGGAGACCCTGTATTTAAAAGGACCAAAAAAAAAAAAAAAAAAAAAAAAAAAAACACTTTTTAATAGTAACAAAGTACATTATTCTCAAGTCCAATTTAGAGTCATTTTCCTTCCATGCACCTCCACCACCATCAGAGTTCATGCATTCTGCCATACATGTCTTGGATCTTTTTCCAAAGCAGAAGATTATTGTTTTGGGGAGAACTTCACTGTGTCAGGGTTTTTTTTTGGTCCCGGTTCTTTTTTGTTGTTGTTCCCTCCAACTTGTATTGCTTCAACATATGCACATATGGTCTCACCTATACTAAAATTATCTTGTTCTGGAAACAAAACTATGTTATTTCCAAATTCAATTTCAGGATCACACATTTTTCCATTTTGATTTATATATTACTCTAAAATATGCATCCATACCCTCCACCCATATACCAAAAATCCCACTGTAGAAGAATAAATGGCAGGTTTAATTCTTAGACCTGTCTAGGGATTCACAGTAATAGAGCACAGTTGTTTCAGATCATGAGGAATATAGCACTAACATTGCTCAGTTTTGCCATACAATAGGTATTGGTGAGCATCCACAGATGAGGGATGCCATTTGTTGTTTGTTTTTTCTGGACTGTGTTACTTCACTTAACGTTATCTTCTAGTTGTTCATCAATTTACCTGCAAATTTCATGATGTCATCTTTATTGCTGCATAGAACTCCATTGTATACATGTACCACATTTTCTCTATCCAGTCGTCAGCTGAGGAGCGCTTGGGTTAGTTCTAGCTCTTCGCTGTTGTGAAGAGAGAGCTGCAATAAACATGGCTATGCATGTATCTTTGCAGTAGGATGAGTCTTGTGGGTAGCTCAAAATGAGCTTACCACCTGACCCGTTATACCCAGGATATGGTATGACGGGTCAGGGTGGTAACTCATTTTTGGATCTTTTAAGGGTTCTCCACACTGCTTTCCTTGTTTATAGTGATTGTACAAGTTTTTTACATTCCCACCAGCAGTGGATGAGTGTTCCTCTTTCCCCACAACCTCTACCGGCATTTGGTATCAATTTGTTTTCTTATTCCCAGTCAGTGTTACCAGAATGAGATGATATTCTTAAATGGTTTGAATTTGTATTTCCTTAATTATTAGTGATCTTGACCCCCCTCTCCTTTTTTTTTTTTTTTTTTTTTTTTTTTTTGGTCTTTTTCAAGACAGGGTCTCCCTTAGCCCCAGATGTCCTGGAACTCACCTCTGTAGACCAGGCTGGCCTTGAACTCATAAATGATCCGCCTGCCTCTACCTCCCAAGTGCTAGGATTAAAGGGTGGGCCACCACGCCTGGCTTATTGAACACTTTTAAAGAGGTTTCTCAGCCATCTCTGTTTCCTCACTTGTGAAGTCTCTGTTCAGCTCTTTACTCCATCTTTTGAATGAGTCATTTGTTTTCTTAGTTCTTTATTTTTTGAGTAGTTTATATATTCTAGAAGTTAATGCTCTGTCCGATGTATCAGCAGTGAAGGTTTCTTCCCATTCTTTGGGTTTTCCTTCACTTCACTGATTGTTTCTTTTGCCATAGAGAAGCTTTTGAGTTTAATGAGGTCCACTTGTCTATTGTCGACCTTATTTCCTGTGCACTACTGTCTGATTTAGAAAGTCTTTTCCCTATCCTATGTCTTGTAGGTTGTGGCTTCATAGAAGGAATCTGGAGAGAACTCCCTCTGTTTGTATCTTCTAAACAACTTGAGTAGTAATGGTTGTAAGTCTTTTTGAAATATTGTTGTAGAATTCTGCTGTGAAACCATCTGGGCCTAGGCATTTTTTTGTTGGGAGGCTACTATTACATCTTCAATTTCTTCCTGTATTAATTGTCTATTTAGGCTGTGCGATCTCTTCTTGGTTGAGCTTTGGTGATTCCCAGGATTTCAGATTTGATCCATTATTCTAGATTTTTCAAACTTAGTAGATATAGATTTTTGAAGTATCGCCCTTATGATTGTCTGGATCTTTCATTGTCTGTTGTGATATTTCACCCTTTCATCAACATTCTATTGATTGGAGTTGTTTCTCCTTTCTTTTGGTTTAACTGGGCTAGGAGGTCTGTCTATCTTGTTTATTCTCTCAAAGAACCAACTTTTGGATTCATTGATTTTTTTTTTTTTTTTTGGATGTTTTTTCTTTGTTTCTATTCATTGATCTTCTGCTGTTTTTTTTTTATTTCTTCTTGTCTGCTGCATTTAGGGTTCATTTGTTGCTGTCTCTCAAATATTTTTAGTGCAGTGTAGTCATTTATTGTGCTCTTTCTGTTTTTTGTTTTTGTTTTTGGTCTTTTTGAGACAGGGTCTCCCTGTAGCCCCAGCTGTCTTGGAACTCGCTCTGTAGACCAGGCTGGACTTGAACTCACAAAGATCTGCCTGCCTCTGCCTCCTGAGTGCTAGGATTAAAGGCATGTGCCACCACACCCAGCCCTTTCTGTTTTTTGTTTTTTGTTTTTTTTTTTTTGTTTTTTTTTTTTTTTAAATTTTTTTTTTATTAATTTAATTATTTCTGTATGTGTATGAATGTACTGTCTGCATGCAAGTCTGTGCACCCGTGTCTGCAACGCCGCGGATGTCAGAAGAGGGTCTCGGATTCCCTGGAACTGGAGTTCTCGTGGAATTGGAGCTTCAGACGTTCTCAAGCCGCCATGTGGGTGCTGGGGATCAAACCAAACCGGTCCTCTGTAAAGCGGTCGGCGCTCTTAACCACTAGGCCATCTCTCCAGCCCCTGTTTTGTTTTTAATTGTAATAGCACTTAGAGCTATAAACTTCCCTCTTAGGACTGCTTTTAAAGTGTCCCATAGGTTTTTTTTTTTTTTTTTTTCTTGTTTTTTTTTTTTTTTTTATTTCTTTTCTTTATTTCTCCTTGACCCATTCATTATTCAGGAGTATGGTTTAGTCATCCATGTGTTTCTTGTAGTTTGTAGGGCTGTCCTGGTGTTGATACTGAGTTTTATTGCACTGTGGTTCGATAGAATGCATGAGATTATTCTCATCTTTATTGTATTTGTGAGTTTTTTCCTGTGTCCCAGTATATGGGTCTATTTTGGAGAATGTTCGGTGGAGTGCTGAGTAGAAAGTGTATTCTCTGGTGTTTGGGTGAAATATTCGATAGATGTCTGTGAGGTCCATTTGGGGTAAATTGTATCATGTTCAGGATGTCTCTCTGTTTATCCTTTGTCATGTTGATCTCTGTCTAGGGGACTTAATGGGGCGTATTGAAGTCCCCTACTATTAAAGTGACTGGGGTTATCTGTGCTTGAGATCCTGAAGAATTTTTTTTTTTTTTTTTGTGCTTTTAAGTGTTTTTGTAGCATGAGTATTATCATTGGTCTATTTGTTCCTTAATAAAGATGTAATGGCCCTCTTTGTCTTTTGATTTCTTTTGTTTTGAGTCTATTTTATCTGATATAGAATAGTACACCTGCTTTCTTTTGGTACACATTTGCTTGGAATACTTTCTTCCATCCCTTCACCTTAAGTTGGTGCCTGTCCTTGAAATTGAGATGGGTTTCTTGTGAACACATAAGATGGGTTTTTGTTTCCTAATCTATTCTCCCAGTCTATGCCTTTTAATTGGGAGTTTAGCCCATTAATATTAAGGTTATAATTTTGAAAGATTGCTGTTGGTTCCTTTCACTTTGTTTGCCATTTGGACTTCTAGCCTTCGATTTTGCTTATGTTTTTATTAGTTTCTTTTCCTAGGTGTTTGAGGATTGTTGCTCCTCTCTTCTGCCCTTTGAATTGCTTCAAGTATTTTATGAAGAGTTGGTTTCCCAGACATGTATTCTAACATCTTGTTTATGTCATGGAAGATTTTTCTCTCTCCTTCAACTATAGTCGACATTGTTGCTGGGTAAAGTAGTCTGGGTTGGCTCCATAGTTTCTTTAACACTGGGAAATGCTTTGGCGCCATGTCTTGCTTTCGTGGTTTGAGCCGAGAAGTCAGTTGTGATTCTGATGGGTTTCCCTTTGTTAGTGACTTGTTTTTAGTTTTGTCAGCCTTCGATCGAATTTTGTCTCCGTTTTGGGCACCTAGCATTTTAACGATGATGAATGGCATGGGGAGTTTTTTCTGATCTTGTCTATTTGGAGTCCTATGGTGCTTCTTTATTTGTATGGTTTGTTGTCTCTTTTAGTTTGGGGAAAATTTCATCTATTATTCTGTTGAAGATCTGATCAATACTATTGAGATTCCTTCTCCTATCCTCTATGTCCTATGATGCGGAGGTTTTGATCTTTTCATAGTGTCCCATATTTCCTGGTTGTTCCAGTTTTGTGTATTTAAAATTTTTCATATCTTTATTTGAGCTTTTTCAGTTGTTCTGTGTTTATCTTCCAGATCTGATATTCTTTGTTCTGGCGTCTTCTATTCTAACTTCTGAGGCTTTTTCCTTTCCTTTCTTCTTGATTGGATGTAGTGTTCTAATTTCCTTTTTTCGTTTCATCCGTGTCTTTTATTCTATTTTTCCATTTCCGTGTTCATTTTCTCAAATCTCTTCTTGGTGCTCCTTATTTCGTTGGTTGGCTTCCTTTTTCAGTGTTTCTACTTCCTTTTGGAGTTTGTTTTTTTCCTCCCTCTATTCTTTCTGGAGTTTGTCAATCTGTTCCTTTAGTTCTTTCCGAAGTTTGTCATTGTATCCCTCTAGGTCCTTTTTGAGTTTTTCATTCTCTCTCTTTAGTTCTCTGAATTCTTCTTTATTTTCTTTAATTTCTCTGCGTAGGTCTGCAATTATTCCTCTAAGCCCTGTTCCTTGGGTCTCCTCCAAGGGGATCCCATTGTAGCTATCTCCTCCAGGTTTGGTAAAGCCTGGTGCGGAATTATCCTGTGCCTTTCCCATGTTGTCCCTTCATCGTGTCCCTGGCATGTGGGTTTCCCTTTTGTGGTTCAAATCACAAATGTCTTTTCTCTATGTTAGCGGATGGTTTTGCTTGCGATGCTTTTTTTTTTCTTTCCTCCTTGTTTATGGAGTATTGACTTGTCTAGGTTTCAGGCTTTCAATTTTGTTTATATATTGGATATTGGAAGCCTAAGTCACTCTTCTCTTCTGTTCTAAAGGTTCTCCAAAAGAAAGTCCACTTGGATTCTCACCAATTCCCATTGGCCGGAGGGAGGGGGGGTATGCCTGACCTAGCCCATGCCCTGGTACCTGCCTGAGTGACTTACAGCCTCCTGCCTGCGCCTCAGGAGCCAGCCCATACAAAGCCGCCTAGGGACCAGACCAAACGCAAACACAACCCTCTGGTCACTCTGCAAAGGCAAAGCGTGGTCCCGTGGAGACAGGGACCCCCCCACAAGAGGGCTCAGAGTCGAGACCCTCTTCCAGCTGCCCCTGAGATATTCCACCCCAAAAAGTACTTGCCTGAGTTTCTCACTATGGTTTTGATGTGTGTCGTCCTAACGGCCAGTACTGTTAGGCTTCTTTTCATGTGCTTCAAGGCCATTTATATGTCATCTTTGAAAGAATGTCTGTTCTAAATCATTGCCTGCTTTCACAGGGGCTGTTTGCCTTTTCTGCTCCTGGAGACTGTATGAGATCTTCATAAGTAGATTCTAGAGCTTGTCAGATGTGTGCCTTGTACACACTCCCCATTCTGTGGCTGTCTTTTTACTTAATTGGTAGTATCCTTGGATTCGGAAAACTGTTTAATTCTGATAAGGTGCAATTTATCTACTTTTTGCCTTTGCTGCTTATATTTTTAGTGTCTTAAGAAACTGTTACCTAATCTGAGGTCATAAAGCCATAAACCTGTATTTCCATCTAAGATTTTTATAGTTTTAGTGATTGCATGTAAGTCTTTGGTCCACTGTGAGCTTATGAGCTAATTTCTTTTTTTTTGTTGTTGTCTTTTTTGAGACAGGGTCTCCCTTAGTTCCAGCTGTCATGGAACTCATTTTGTAGACCAGGCTGGCCTTGAACTCATCCTTCCGAGTGCTGGGATTAAAGGTGTGCATCACCACACCTGGCTTTTTTTTGTGTTTTTGAGACAGGGTCTCCCTGTAGCCCCAGCTGGCCTGGAACTTGCTTTGTAGACCAGGCTGGCCTTGAACTCAAAGAGATCCACCTGCCTCTGCCTCTTCTATATTCTGAGTAATGAGGGTGGAAAGACGGCTCAGTGGCTAAGAGCTGGCACTGTTTTGTTTTTTGTTTTGTTTTTTTTTTTTTAATTTTTATTTATTTATTTATTTTTATGTGTATGAATGTATTGTCTGCATGCAGGTCTGCGCACCCGTGTCGTGCGATGCCGCGGAGGTCAGAAGACGGTCTCGGATTCCCCTGGAACTGGAGTTCTCCTGGAACCGGAGTCACAGACGGTTCTCAGCCGCCATGTGGGTGCTGGGGATCGAACCCGGGTCCTCTGCAAGAGCGGTCGTCGCTCTTAACCGCTAGGCCATCCCTCCAGCCCCGTTTTGTTTGTTTTTTAAAAGACAAGGATTACATCTTTATTCATTCTTGTTCAAATTAGTACTTGAAGTCATATCTAAAGCAATAAAACAAACCAAGGGGATAAATTGAATACAAATTGTAAAGGAAAATATTTTTTTAATCCTTTTTTTCAGGGGCTCTGACTCTATACATAAAAGACCTTAAGAGTCTAAAAGAAAACTCCCAGAGCTTATCAATACTTTCAGGAAAATGGCAGGATATAAAATTAACACAGAAAAATTAGGAGTATTTCAGCATATCAACAACAAATATACTAAGAAAGAAATTGGAAAATGATCCTATTCATGATAATCTTAAAAACATAAAATACAGTGGAATAAATATCACCAAAGAAGTCAAGGATTTATAATATAAAAATGGTTAGTTTTTGAAGAGAGTTCTTATCTCCAAAGATCTGATTATAAGTTGGAGAGTTTATTTAGAACAAGAAAGTGATGCAGAGGTTCAGGTGTTTTGTTTTTAACAAAAATAGGCTTTCTATAAGCAGAAGGTAATTATAGATACCAATATTTACCAATTAAAGTGCTTTCTTTAAAAATTACTCCTGCCGGCTGTGGTGGTGCACACCTTTAATCCTAGCACTCGGGAGGCTGAGGCAGGCTGATCTTTGTGAGTTCAAGGCCAGCCTGGTCTACCGAGCGAGTTCCAGGACAGCTGGGGCTACAAGGAGACCCTGTCTTGAAAAGACCGGAAAAAGAAAATTACTTATGAATTATTTAAATTAATAATATTTCTCTTTGATTTTGAAAACATTAAACGATTTTTAAGGAACCTCTACATATTTAGGTTCATTTTAAATCAACAAATACTGACCAATACTATTTAAATTAAAAGCAAGGGTGGCACACATCTGTAGGATTTGCTGAAGGAGGCAGAGGCAGGAGGATCTGGATTTTGAGGACAGCTTAGGCACTGTTCTAAGAACACCTGTGTTCAGTTCTTCGAAGCCATGTCCGATGGCTCACGGCTGCCTGTGGCTTCAGCTCCAGGGGATCTGACGCCCTTTTCTGTCCTCCGTGGGTACTACACTCGTGTGCTCCATGTACCTATACACATAATTAAAGACGAAATCCTAGCTGGGCATGGTGGCACATGCCTTTAATCCTAGCACTTGGGAGGCAGAGGCAGGCAGATCTTTGTGAGTTCAAGGCCAGCCTGGTCTACAGAGTGAGTTCCAGGACATCTGGGTTATAGGGAGACCCTGTCTCAGACCAAACAACAACAACAAAAACAAACAAAAAACAACAACAAAAAAATCCTTAAATCATTCACTGATGTCTTAAATAAGCATAACTTCTAGCTTCAAGTCTGATTTTTTACTTTGAGACAAACTCCAAAGAATGACAGGTAAAGGCCAGCCTGGGTTACATGAGACCCTGCCTCAGAAAACCAGAACATGCCAGATGCTAGCCACAAGGGCCGGTCCCCAGTAACTCCTGAAAATGTGGTGGTAGAGGCCTGTGGGCCTGTGATATAATCCCTGCTGATATCATGGAGGGAGCAGAAGGAGGAGGAGGAGAGCTTCAGGCTTATACTTGGCCAGGGCTGGCTTGAACCCTGCATGGGTGGGGTGTATGAGATCTTGTCTCAGAATAACAAGGGGAATGTGAGATCGTCCCCTTGGGACCAGCAGGATGGCTTAGTGGGTAAAGGTGCCTGCCACCAAGCCTACCAACCTGTGTCTGATCCCTGGGACCCATGAGATGGAAGGAGAGCACTGACTCCTACACCATCCTCTGGACACCTCCTCTACCTTCCCTGCTTGCACATAGAACATAAAAGTTTAAATTTAAGAAAATAGAACCATATAAAAGGGGGCCTGGGGAAAAACGGAAAGCTAAATGTCAGAGATTGAAGAGGGAAGTGTCTGCTTAGCACGGCTCTGTATAGGTCAGCCTTCAGAGCACTTTGGCTGGATTACCTTTATTGGATAGAAGTTAAAATATTAATTCATTGTATGATTTATGAAATTTGGAAGACAAAATGAGACTACATATATATATATATATATATATATGTCTATTCCATAGATGTTTGTGATTTTTGTTTGTATTTTAAGACAGGGCCTCCCTGTAGTCCCAGCTGGCCTGGAACTCACTGTGTGGACCAGGCTGGCCTCAGTCTCACTGGGATCCACTTGCTTCTGCCTCTTGAGTTTTGGGATCAAAGTCATGGGCCATCATGCTCGGCCAAAGTTTGTGGGGTTTTAAATACTTTTTGGGGGGGGGGTCTTTTTGAGACAGGGTCTCCCTCTAGCCCCAGCTGTCCTGGAACTCACTCTGTAGACCAGGCTGGCCTTGAACTCACAAAGATCCGCCTGCCTCTGCCTCCCGAGTGCTAGGATTAAAGGCGTGCGCCACCACACCCGGCTAAGTAATATTACTTTTATGTGAACGAGTGTATTGCCTGCATGTTTATGAGTGCCTCATTCCATGCAGTACTCGTGGGGTCAGAAGAAGGTATTGCATCCCCCAGAACTGGACTTAAGGACAGCTGTTGGCAGCCATGTGGGTGCTGGTAATCCTGGGTCCTCTATAAGAGCACCCAGTGTTCTTAACCACTGAGCAATCTCTCCCTGCCTGTTGTTTGTGGTGGTTTGGTGTTTTTGTTGTTGTTGTTTTATTTTTTATTTATTTTATTTTTATATTTATTTTACTTTTTTGGTCTTTTGAGACAGTCCCCCTGTAGCCCCAGCTGGCCTGGAAATCACTCTGTAGACCAGGCTAGCCTTGAACTCACAGAGATCCTCCTGCCTCTGCCGCCTGAGTGATGGAATTAAAGGCGTATGCCACCATGCCCAGCGTTTGTGGTTTTTGTTTGTTTGTTTGTTTGTTTTTTATATTTTTTTGTACAAGACCAGCTGTTTGTGTTTTTAACAGAAAGATCTTATAACAATTCTGAGAATTATTTTTTCTTCCATGGATTAATCAAACTACCAACATAAACTATTTTGTGATGTTGGTGATGGAACCCAAGGCCTCATGGAAGCCGGGTGCCTGCTGTAGCACTAAGGAGCTGCACTCTCAACTTCCACGTACTAAGACCAACCGAATTGCCCCTTTCCATACCACTGGCTGTCAGGTAGCAACTATCTAGGCTCCAGATTTATTTCTTAATTAATTAATTAATTAATTAATCTATTTATGTCATTTTTGAGACAGGGTCTCCTTGTAGCTGCAGCTGTCCTGGAATTTACTATGTAGGCCAAACTAGCATTGAACTCCTAGAGATCTGCCTGCTTCTGCCTCCTGAGTGTTAGGATTATAGGTTCCAGATTTTAATAGCAGGTGAGAATTGGTATCAGATATTGGTGTCAGATGGGAAATCTGCCTTCTCTAGGCCACGTGAACTGTACCCCTGTTGTACAGTCCTGAGAGAGTGGGATGAAAGCCGAGCCCAGGAAGGAGGCCCAGGATGAAAGCCGAGCCCAGGAAGGAGGCCCAGGATGAAAGCCGGGCCCAGGAAGGAGGCCCAGCATGAAAGCCGAGCCCAGGAAGGAGGCCCAGCATGAAAGCCGAGCCCAGGAAGGAGGCCCAGCATGAAAGCCGAGCCCAGGAAGGAGCCCAGGATGAAAGCCGAGCCCAGGAAGGAGGCCCAGGAAGGAGGCCCAGGATGAAAGCTGAGCCCAGGAAGGAGGCCCAGGATGAAAGCCGGGCCCAGGAAGGAGGCCCAGGATGAAAGCCGGGCCCAGGAAGGAGGCCCAGGATGAAAGCCGGGCCCAGGAAGGAGGCCCAGGATGAAAGCCGGGCCCAGGAAGGAGGCCCAGGATGAAAGCCGGGCCCAGGAAGGAGGTCCAGGAAGAAGTCCCAGGATGAAAGCCGAGCCCAGGAAGGAGTCCCAGGCTTTTTGCTTGCACCTCTCGATGGTAGAGATTTCCTGTCCTCTTTGAGAGTAGACTTTAGAAAAATGCCAAAGAACTTGACTTTAAATGCTTTTCTTCTGTTTTAATGTTATTACTGATTTTCATCTCATTTTCCACATCTCAAAGATTGATAGAATGTTCTTTGAGAATCGTGATGATAAGATCACAAGACTTGGGGACAGAACCAAAGCAGGACTGACATCCTCTGTAAAGTGAAGTGCTGTTTCTGTTCCTGAAGTGTGTCAGTGCTCACACTTGTGTATCAGCTCCTGTTTGGACTTTGTCAGTGGTTAGGGCCGCGCTGCCATCGGCACCAGCACAGTCACTGGAGAGGCAGGCAGACCCATGCAAGGATGCAGAGCCGCCCTGAGGCGCACTCTGGGCTCCAGTCCCCAGCAAAGTGAGGTTGAGCTCTTGTTGGTGTGTGTGCAGTGGCATCAAGCTGGTCTCTACACATGGTAGAGACTTCAGCCTCTAAAAATGCCAAAATTATCTGTAAAAGAGAAAATCCCCAGACACTGGTTGCCCTTCAGGTTCCTACCATAGGACAGGATTTGTGTGTCCTGTGACAAGCTGAGTGGGTAGGATTCCGCAGGGGGACATGGAGAGAAGCGTGGCTCACTCAATGCTCACCTGCATTTACTCACCAACACTTGTTACTTGTGCAGTAAAATAAATCTGTGTAAACACTGAAACTTGGAATTTCAGGGCTTCAAAAGCTGCTCCTACTAGTGTGCTCACCTCCCAGAAGCCTCCTGCTGAACACAGCAGAGGAAACTTGCAAACCCAGTGGAGGAGGACAAGGACGAATTATGTACCAAGCATGCTGTACAACACGCTCTGTGTTTAAGTTTAATTGGAAATCAGTCTGACCTTATTGCCTGCTCCCATAATACCCGGAATTGGCTGTTCATCATGACATTTCCTCACCTCCCAGCCGGGCAGTCTTTCCTCACCTCCCAGTCGGGCAGTCTTCCTCACCTCCCAGCCCAGCAGGTCATTTATTTTTTTTTTTATCCAGTATTTCCATTACTGGTGAGAGAGCAAGCACACAGCAGCCAGTGAAGAACCTGGGCTCTTGCCCATGACCTGACTGGCCACAGTTGCAGCTCCTACTGCTGAAGGAGATGTTGATGTTCAGATTCATCTGGGGTACTGTGTTTACTTTTGTGGAGCTGATGGCTTCTGTTGAGGAGAACTTAGGTGAGGAGAAGATGTACAGAGTCAAACGTTGTTCTCCCACATGGGCCCCTCATCCACCCTGCTGGGCCCTTCTGAACCACTGCTTTCTGTGCTATTGAGGAACAAGAAGGATGGTGACCTCCACCACAGCAGGGGGTCAGAGCAGTTTTTGTGCTCCTGGTCTGAATCTCCTTCAGAGCCTTAGCAGCAAACACTTTGGAGATAAATGCATCCCAGATGGACGTCTCAGGGATGATGCCTTAGGAGTAGAAGACTTCGGGATGGACATCTTAAGGATGGATGACGTAGAGATGGGTGACATACAGATGGGTGACGTACAGATGGGTAACGTAGCGATGATGGGTGACGTACAGATGGGTGACGTAGAGATGATGGGTGACGTACAGATGGGTGACGTACAGTTGGGTGACGTACAGATGGGTGACGTACAGATGGGTGATGTAGAGATGGATGCCTTGGGGGTGGGTGACGCAGGAATACAGCCTTTGACAGATGCCTTTAGGTGGCCTGGGCTGGGAGGCAGGGTGCCAGCTTGGGTAGGTGGAGACATGCACATTTCCAGTTTTGGCTTTAGCTTTTTTTTTTTTAATTGACAATTTTGGGGTGGAGCTTTTTGCTACAGGATATTCCTGTAGCCTCAGCTTCCCTAGAAGTCGCTATGTGGATGAGACTGGCCTCAATCTCACAGATATTCTGCCTCTGCCTCTGGATTAAAGGCATGTACCACTATGCCCAGCTTGACAGATATTTTAGTTAATTAAATTTTAATTGACAAAAATTCTCACTTTGAGCCAGGCGTGGTAGTGCACACCTTTAATCGTAGCACTTGGAAGGCAGAGGCAGGCGTATCTCTGTGAGTTCAAGGCCAGTCTGGTCTACAGAGTGAGCTCTAGGCCAGCTGGGACTAAACGGAGACCCTGTCTCAAAAATAGAAACAAACAAACAAAAATTCTCACTTTGTCTCTGGTCATACGTGTTAGGTTCCACCTTTCGTCTGTGTCCTAACACAAGTACTTTATCTTGCTTTTGTGTGGCTCACATTTTTGTGTAATTATTAGAAGTTAAACCTGGAGCAGTCAAAACATCACTGGAGAGGGGCTGGAGAGATGGCTCAGCAGTTAAGAGCACTGGCTGCTCTTACCAAAGACCCAGGGTATGTTCCCCTTCAGACCTCTGTGGGCATTTCACAACACACACATGCAGGCAATACACTCATACACACAAAAAATAAAATATCAAAAAATTTAAAAGTATACATTTGAATATATTTAATGGTATAACTGCTTGAAGGTCTATAGGTTCTATTAATAGAGGTTCCCAGGTTTAAATTATACCAAGTCTTTTCCAAAAGGGACACCTGCTTATGTATGATTTTATTTGTTTGCTTGAGCCAGGGCCTCAGTATGTGGTCCAGGATGGCCTAGGAATTGCATGGAGCCCAGCTGGTCTCTACTTGATTGTCCTGCCTCAGCGTCCCTAGTCCCACGATCTCAGACCTGTGTCATCGTGCCCAGCTTGAGATTTTGAATTTGTGACACACTCTAGTGGGATCTCAGAGTAGCTGAGACTGTTTTCTGGGAGACCTTTGTGGAGCCTGATCCAAGATGAAGTCTGAGATTAATTCTAAATTGATGGGACTTGGACAACCCACCTGACTATGCCTGTCCCAGTTCTTAGTACTCAGACTGGCCTTGTAGACAAGGCCTGTTAGCAAAGGGAGAATGATCTCTTTGCATGTCCCAGCCTCACCTGTGTGCCAGTCCTTGTTCTGCATGTCCCAGCCTCACCTGTGTGCCAGTCCTTGTTCTGCATGTCCCAGCCTCACCCATGTGCCAGTCCTTGTTCTACATGTCCCAGCCTCACCCGTGCGCCAGTCCTTGTTCTGCATGTCCCAGCCTCACCCGTTCACCAGTCCTTGTTCTACATGTCCCAGCCTCACCCGTGCGCTAGTCCTTGTTCTGCATCTCCCAGCCTCCACCTGTTCACCAGTCCTTGTTCTGCACGGCTCATTTAGTCCCCAAGCCTGCTTGAAATTCCTTCCAGCCAGTTTCTTCTCTCACTCGTACCATAGATGAAAGTCAGGGCCTGGATCTGCGCCAGTACTCGTGTAGCAGTTTCAGCTCTGCGCTGTCATCAGCCCCTGTGATGGGACTCAATGACTCCGAACCAGTCCTATGAACACCACGAACTGTGCCGCTCAGCACATCTCTGGCCATGCCTTAAGGAAGGTCTGGCCTCCCTTGGCCACTGAGTGCTAAGTGGTGGGAATGTGGGCTGCTCAGTCCCCGCCGGTCCAGTTTGCCCAGGTAATAATGGACTTAAGCACGAGGGTTAGGAGAGAGATACTGAAGGAAGAGGACACACCTGAGAACATTGCAGGAGAGAAACACCCAAATGTGGGTTCAGGCTCTTCAAGTGAGCACAGGAGCTGCCTCAGCATTAGTGGTGTAGACCATTTGGTTGCTCTAAAGCTCCAGTTCAGAAGATTATTAAGAAGCCTTTTGTTTCTTTGTCTCTCTTATTTGATAAGCAAGGTACACAAGGTCGCTGGAGAGCTGTCACACTATCCAATGTAAGGAATCAGTCTGGATGCCCATCAATAGATGAGTGACTAAAGAAAATGTGTGTAGAGGCCCCAGGTTCAATTTCCAGTGTGTGTGTGTGTGTGTGTGTGTGCGCACGCGCACACTGGAATATTTTTCAGCTTTAAAAAAGAATGAAGTTATGCATGTATTTGAAAGACATAGATGGAACTGGAAATTATTATAAGCTAAAGCCAGATTCAGAAAGACAAGTGCTTGTTTTCCTTCATACAGAATCCAGATTTTAAGATGCATATATAGGGCATGAAAGTAGAGGGGGACACTATTTGGGAGAATAAGACCAACAAGAAATGGGAGGGCCTTAATGAGAGAAAGCAGTACGAGCGAATACCAGTGAGGCTTATAAGCAAGTATGAAGATGGCGGGATGAAGCCCACTGTTTATGCACTAATCTAGAAAAAAGCGAGGCTGGAGAGATAGCCTAGCGGTTAAGAGCACCGACTGCTCTTGCAGAGGACCCGGGTTCGATCCCCAGCACCCACATGGTGGCTAAGAACCGTCTGTAACTCCAATTCCAGAAGAACTCCAGTTCCAGGGGAATCCGAGACCCTCTTCTGACCTCTGCGGCATTGCACAACACGCTTGCACAGACTTACATGCAGACAGTACATTCATACACATACAAAAATAAATAAAACTAAAAAAAAATTAAAAAAAAGAAAAAAGCGAAGGAGGAGAGTTCAGGGAGCACATGCAGGGGTTGGAGACTGTCAGCCTACCCGCCCCTCACCCTGTGCCTAGCTTCCACTTGACTGTTCCTGGCTATGTCCATGATAATGAACTAAGCCTTTTACGAAAGGGTATTCCTGTGCATTGTTTTGGGGCCCCCTTTCTTTAAATCTCTGAAGAAGACAGAGGAGTACCTGGTTGACAGCCAGAACTAGACTTGTGACAGGCAGCTGAGGTGGGGCACCTTCTGGCTGTGCTTTTCCCTGGGGAACCTCACTAACTCTGAGCATGTCAGGACAATACACTATGCCACAGAAGTGTAAGAGGTGCTGCTGCCTACTGGACCTGTAGCTCTAAACTGGGAGAAACTCAAGGTGCTGGTGTGCCGAGGATTGCAGGCACGAGGGAGCATGTGGATCTGGGCCTTCAACTCTCCCCTCCCTGTAGTAAGGCCCAGGGCAGCAGGACATCACCTGCCTCCATTCGGGCACTTCTGTACCAGCCCCAGGTGCTTTCAGGTAAGTGGAATATTCACACTGAAGTGAGCCAGCAAGTCCTGGGCAAACTCTTCATCCCATAGCAAGAGCTGAAAGGAGAGATGCTGTGCAGGTGTGGGCAGTTTGAATGAGAATGTTCCCCATACGCCCTAGGTATTTGAATACTTGGTCAGCTGGTGATGGTAGTTGGGGACGATCATGGTCCCTGGGTGTTCCAGTCTTGCTACAGGAAGCATGTCACTGGGTGTGGGCTTTGAGAGTTCATAGCCTTGCCCCATTTCAAGTTTGTCTCTGCTTCCTGTGCCTGCTTGAATATGAGAGTGGCCAGCTTTCTACTCTGGTGGCCTCTTGTCAGGCCTCCCCACTGTGATGGAACCGTAAGCCACTTAAACACTTCCTCCCTTTATCAGTTGCCTTGGTCGTGGAGTTTTATCACAGTAACTCCTCCAGCAGGTGAGGGAGCAGGAGGTGATGCAGGAACTCCGCCTCTCTGAAGAGGCCACAGAGCACAGAAGAAAGTGCCTGCTGCTCACAGGAGCCTGAGGAAGGCTGAGGACAGCATGTGTTCTGTCCCCTCGGTGAAACTGTAGAAAATGACCCCATGAGATAAATAAAGAAGGGATATTGAGCTGGACATGATGGCACATGCCTTCATACCCAGCACTCAAGAGGCCGGGTCAGGTAGATCTTTGTGAGTAACCAGCTGGAATTACAGTAGTGAGACCTTGACTCAAAACAAAAGTTATATTGAAGTGGTAAAATAATATATAGTAAAGGAAAGAGAACTAAGGAAGGGAAGGGAAAAGCTAGGAAAGCCAGTAATTTAGTTGTACAGTTTAAATGGCTTTAAAGTCATGTGTCAGTAGAATGGACATTATGGGAAATGGAAAGTAATGGGAGAATAATGAGCCATGTGGACAGCACAGCAGTGAGTGCAGTGAGGATCCGTGCAGAGACCCTCCCTGAAAGATAGAATAATGAGCCATGTGGATGGCACAGCAGTGAGTGCAGTGAGGATCCGTGCAGAGACCCTCCCTGAAAGATAGAATAATGAGCCATGTGGATGGCACAGCAGTGAGTGCAGTGAGGATCCGTGCGGAGACCCTCCCTGAAAGATAGAATAATGAGCCATGTGGATGGCACAACAATGAGTGCAGTGAGGATCTGTGCAGAGACCCTCCCTGAAAGATAGAATAATGAGCCATGTGGATGGCACAGCAGTGAGTGCAGTGAGGATCTGTGCAGAGACCCTCCCTGAAAGAATAATGAGCCATGTGGACGGCACAGCAGTGAGTGCAGTGAGGACCTGTGCGGAGACCCTCCCTGAAAGATAGAATAATGAGCCATGTGGACGGCACAGTAGTGAGGATCCGTGCAGAGACCCTCCCTGAAAGATAGAATAATGAGCCATGTGGACGGCACAGCAGTGAGAGCAGTGAGGATCTGTGCAGAGACCCTCCCTGAAAGATAGAATAATGAGCCATGTGGACAGCACAGCAGTGAGAGCAGTGAGGATCTGTGCAGAGACTCCCTGACAGATAGAGCAAATGGCCACAAAATAGTAACATCCATGCTGCATTCCAACAGCCACCAGCTCCTTGCTTTTTAAAGATTTATTTTATTGGGGCTGGAGAGATGGCCTAGAGGTTAAGAGCACCAACCACTCTTACAGAGGACCAGGCTTCAATCCCCAGCACCCACATGGCAGCTGAGAGCCGTCCGAAACTCCAATTCCAGAACTCCAGTTCCAGGGGAATCCGACCCTCTTCTGACCTCCGTGGCATTGCACGACACGCTGCACAGACTTGCATGCAGACAGTACATTCATACACATACAAAATAAATAAAGATTTGTTTTATTTTAAATGATGTGTTTATGGTTCATCTGTGTATGTGACATGAGTGTGGGTGCCCACAGAGGCGACAGGTCACCTGGAGCTGTGGTTAGAAGCAGATGTGAGCTGCCCACTGTGGAAACTAAACTCGGGTCCTCTGCAAGAGCAGCACATGCTCTTAACTGCTGAGCCATCTCACCAGCCTCTGCTCCTTGTTTTTGTGTTGTTTGTTGTTCTTGTTTTTAAGTTGCTGTAATAAGAATATGGGTCCTGATAGATTTAGCCCATGAATGCATGTATCCCCAGTACACATGAACTTATCTAAGCCTCACAGTGTATTAACAGTATCATTAACGTTGACCAGGTGACAGTCACACCAGGACTGTGCACACAACTTTTCTATCTTGCCATTACAATTCATCTTAGGAGATAAACAGAGAAAGTATATTTGAAGAAATTAAAACTGATCTTACCAAAAACCTGTGGCTAAAGACTGCAGCCCATCTCCTTTGCCTCAGAGAATTTTCTCTTCACCTAACTGTTGGCCTCCAGCTGTGGTGTCAGGCAGGCAGGACTCTGCTGTCCTTCCAAGGACCAGTCCATTCACTGGACAGACTCTGCTCTGGAAATGTAAATGAGAAATGTGCATACTCTTAAAGAGAAGGCAAGCTGCATTTCTTACATGTTGAACCACTGTTAATAGTGCCATGAATGTTCAGGGACACATTAATCCAGTCCCATCAAGTAGAGTGGCTGCCTCCATAGAGGGCACAGGGCTGGGCACTGTGGACCCAGGAGCCTGTTAGGTCTGGTAGTGCCTTGTTTTCTGATTGGGGAGGGGTCCAGCCTTTGCTTCATTATTTCTAAAACCCACAGGTCTCCTGTGTTCTTCATATGTGGTGGTGCACTTTACAGATTGAATTCTTAGCTCCCAATAGCCTTCTTTCTGTAACAGGCTAACCACACAAATACACAGAAAGAGCTATTTCTAAGGGTCTGACCACAGAGCAGAAAGAATGTAGTGGCCATAGCTTTACAGCTTCACAGCTCAGAAGGGAGTAGGAGGCTCCTGAGCACCCAGTCCTCTTCCACCCCTCAGCTGAGGATGAGCACAGTAAATCGGATTCATCCGAATTCTTGTTCTATCACACTGGTTTGGTTTGGCTTGATTTTCAGTATCTAGTTGAGTCGTATTTCTGTAGTGTAACGGGTGCTCTCACACCCATCACCTGCTCCAAAGCTGGGCCTTTGGCAGCGGGCTGTTTGTGCCCAGTCTAGCTGATGTGTACCCTGCTGACATGTCAGCACCCCTCACCCAGTCACCTCTGCTCTAAGTCTTGTGTTCATTACTCCTTGAGACCAATTTTTGCTTCAGGTTTTGTGTTTATTAAAGGCTGTGATGCCCAATATGATCCAGGGTAGACTTCCCTGCGTACTATGCGCTGGCATTTGTCCATATGAGTGTGTGTGCTGCACAGAGCCTTCCTCTGCCTGACTGCCTTTCTGCTCTGTGATCCCTCCATTTACATTCCCACCACTGTCTGTGGTCGGGTTTTCAAGTGGGTTCTGCTTTGCTGTAGTGCACGTGGTTTCCTTTTGCTGTAATAAACGTGATCCCATGAACATTCTTTTCCATGTGCTCTGTTGAATGTTTGCAAGTTTCACATATAACTGAAAAACAGGGTTATGAGGTCATGGTTGACAGCAGTTTTCAGGGGCTGTGACTCTTCGTGGTATTGCTGCGGCACACATGCCCGAGGCCCTTCAGCCTTCGGTGCTCAACACCCTTGAGCTCTGTTCTCTGGGGTTGTTGTCTATATGCCAGCTTGATTTGTCCTGGCCCGTTAGCTGCTGTGGACCATCCTTCACGTGCTCCTCTGCTTTCTGGTCTCTTGGATGCCTGTTCTTGTCCCTTGTCCATTTTTCTTTGGGATTTTTATGTTCATGTTAGTTGTAGGATTCTTGGGAAGGGGTGGGAGGCACAGGAGGAGTCTTCTCGGCTGTTGTCCACTCCATCCCACTATGTTGTCGAGCTTTTCAGTTCAGGTTGGACAGACATTGCCTCCCACTTGTATGAGCATAGGTACTTAATACAGCTCCTGCAGCATCTCAGGTTCTTGGTCCTCTAGCTCAACAAAGTCACCCCAACTGGCTTCCACATGCTCTTTGACAGGAAACCTTCCGAGGCTGTGTGTGCCTCAGAATGCTTTTGCTTGCTTGCTTTCACATTTAAATACCAGTTTGGCTAGATATAAAAGTTCTAGTTTAGGTGGTCTGGAGAGATGACTCAGCAGTTAAGAGCATTAGGTGTTCTTGCAGAAGACCCAGGTTCAAATCCCAGCACCCACATGGCAGCTAACAACTGTTTGCAATTCTAGTTCCAGGGGATCCAACACCCTCTTCTGTTCTCTGCAGGCATTGCATGACATGGGCGCGCTTACCCACATGCAGGCATAATACTCATACACATAAAATAAAAATTCTCGATTTTAAGTTCTTTTTCTTCAGCAAAAATACTTCTCTCTTGCCCTCCTTTCCTCTGTGTTCATAATTCTTTGATGCCTGTTTCCTGTCTTCAGTCTTCACACACCTGTCCTTTTTTGGGTTAGTTTGGTTGTTGTGGTTGTTGCTGAAACAGGTCTTGCCATGCTGCCCGAGCTGGCTTTGAACTCCTGGGTTCAAGCAGTCTCCCTGTCTCAGCTTCCCAGCTGGTTGGAATTTCAGATGCATCCCATTTTATTTTATTGTTAATTTTTTTTATGGTCTTTTCAAGACAGGGTCTCCCTGTAGCCCCAGCTGTCCTGGAACTCACCCTGTAGACCAGGCTGGCCTTGAACTCACAAAGATCCACCTGCCTCTGCCTCCCAAGTGCTAGGATTAAAGGCGTGCGCCACCACGCCCGGCTACATGCATCCCACTTTAGCCAGCTGTCTTCAGTATTCCTTCCATGTCTTTTTACATATTTTATTTATTTTTATTTTATGTGTATGAATGTTTTGCCTGAATATATGTAGGTGTCTTCATGTGTACAATGACCAAAGAGGTCAGATGAGTTCCAGATCCCCTGGAACTGGAATTGTACCCAGTTGTAAGCTGCCATATGATTTTAGGGACCCCAACTTGGGTCCTCTGAAGAGCAGCTGATGCTCTTAGACACTGAGCCATCTCTCCAGTCAGTCTTCAGTATTCTTGGACTTCGCTGTAGTGCTCCTAATTTACCCATGTTCTTTGTGTTTTGAAAATAAAAAACTCACATGAGACACACAGAACAACAGCAACCACCTATTAAACACAAGCAAGTGCCAGTTGTTAGGTTCCTTCACGTCATATTTTAGACAGGCTCTCACTCTGTGACCCCAGCTGGTCTGGGACCAGAGGAGACCCTCAACCCTCCTACCTCAGCCTTTCAAGTGCTGGGGTTATAGGCATGAATCGCCACACCTGGCCAGGTTTATGCTTTAGTTAAGTTTTTATTATTTCTTTGGCCCTTGCCTAGTCCTAGGCCTTTGTTGCCCACTGTGGTGTAGAAAAAGAAAAAATATGAGAGGAAGAACTAACTGTTAGCTGTCCTGGTGCAGAGCTCACACTGTCAGTACTGACTGTTAGCTGTCCTGGTGCAGAGCTCACACTGTCAGTACTGACTGTTAGCTGTCCTGGCGCAGAGCTCACGCTGTCGGTACTGACTGTTAGCTGTCCTGGCGCAGAGCTCACACTGTCAGTACTGACTGTTAGCTGTCCTGGTGCAGAGCTCACACTGTCGGTACTGACTGTTAGCTGTCCTGGTGCAGAGCTCACACTGTCGGTACTGACTGTTAGCTGTCCTGGTGCAGAGCTCATGCTGTCGGTACTGACTGTTAGCTGTCCTGGTGCAGAGCTCACACTGTCGGTACTGACTGTTAGCTGTCCTGGCGCAGAGCTCACGCTGTCGGTACTGACTGTTAGCTGTCCTGGTGCAGAGCTCACACTGTCGGTACTGACTGTTAGCTGTCCTGGTGCAGAGCTCATGTGGTACTGACTGTTAGCTGTCCTGGTGCAGAGCTCATGCTGTTGGTACTGACTGTTAGCTGTCCTGGTGCAGAGCTCATGCTGTTGGTACTGACTGTTAGCTGTCCTGGTGCAGAGCTCATGCTGTTGGTACTGACTGTTAGCTGTCCTGTTGCAGAGCTCACACTGTCGGTACTGACTGTTAGCTGTCCTGGTGCAGAGCTCACACTGTGGTACTGACTGTTAGCTGTCCTAGCGCAGAGCTCACACTGTCGGTACTGACTGTTAGCTGTCCTGGGCGTGCAGAGCTTCACACTTGTCGGTACTGACTGTTAGCTGTCCTGGTGCAGAGCTCACACTGTTGGTACTGACTGTTAGCTGTCCTGGTGCAGAGCTCATGCTGTTGGTACTGACTGTTAGCTGTCCTGGTTGCAGAGCTCACACTGTGGTATTGACTGTTAGCTGTCCTGGGCAGAGCTCACACTGTCGGTATTGACTGTTAGCTGTCCTGGCGCAGAGCTCACGCTGTCAGTACTGACTGTTAGCTGTCCTGGCGCAGAGCTCACACTGTCGGTACTGACTGTTAGCTGTCCTGGCGCAGAGCTCACGCTGTCGGTACTGACTGTTAGCTGTCCTGGTGCAGAGCTCACGCTGTCGGTACTGACTGTTAGCTGTCCTGGTGCAGAGCTCACCCTGTCGGTACTGACTGTTAGCTGTCCTGGTGCAGCTTTCGGTACTGACTGTTAGCTGTCCTGGTGCAGAGCTCATGCTGTTGGTACTGACTGTTAGCTGTCCTGGTGCAGAGCTCATGCTGTTGGTACTGACTGTTAGCTGTCCTGGTGCAGAGCTCAGCTGTGGTACTGACTGTTAGCTGTCCTGGTGCAGAGCTCACCTGTTGGTACTGACTGTTAGCTGTCCTGGGCAGAGCTCACACTGTCGGTACTGACTGTTAGCTGTCCTGGTGCAGAGCTCACGCTTCAGTACTGACTGTTAGCTGTCCTGGCAGAGCTCACACTGTCGGTACTGACTGTTAGCTGTCCTGGTGCAGAGCTCACACTGTTGGTACTGACTGTTAGCTGTCCTGGTGCAGAGCTCATGCTGTTGGTACTGACTGTTAGCTGTCCTGGTGCAGAGCTCAGCTGTTGGTACTGACTGTTAGCTGTCCTGGTGCAGAGCTCATCTGTGGTACTGACTGTTAGCTGTCCTGGTGCAGAGCTCATGCTGTTGGTACTGACTGTTAGCTGTCCTGGTGCAGAGCTCATGCTGTTGGTACTGACTGTTAGCTGTCCTGTTGCAGAGCTCACACTGTCGGTATGACTGTTAGCTGTCCTGGCGCAGAGCTCACGCTGTCAGTACTGACTGTTAGTGTCCTGGGCAGCTTTCGGTACTGACTGTTAGCTGTCCTGGTGCAGAGCTCATGCTGTTGGTACTGACTGTTAGCTGTCCTGGTGCAGAGCTCATGCTGTTGGTACTGACTGTTAGCTGTCCTGGTGCAGAGCTCACGCTGTCGGTACTGACTGTTAGCTGTCCTGGCGCAGAGCTCACACTGTCGGTACTGACTGTTAGCTGTCCTGGCGCAGAGCTCACACTGTCGGTACTGACTGTTAGCTGTCCTGGTGCAGAGCTCACACTGTCAGTACTGACTGTTAGTGTCCTGGTGCAGCTTTCGGTACTGACTGTTAGCTGTCCTGGTGCAGAGCTCACGCTTTCAGTACTGACTGTTAGCTGTCCTGGTGCAGAGCTCACACTGTCGGTACTGACTGTTAGCTGTCCTGGTGCAGAGCTCACACTGTCGGTACTGACTGTTAGCTGTCCTGGTGCAGAGCTCACACTGTCGTACTGACTGTTAGCTGTCCTGTGCAGAGTCACAGTGTCGGTACTGACTGTTAGCTGTCCTGGTGCAGAGCTCACACTGTGGTACTGACTGTTAGCTGTCCTGGGCAGAGCTCACTGTGGTACTGACTGTTAGCTGTCCTGGCAGAGCTCACACTGTGGTACTGACTGTTAGCTGTCCTGGCGCAGAGCTCACACTGTCGGTACTGACTGTTAGCTGTCCTGGCGCAGAGCTCACACTGTCGGTACTGACTGTTAGCTGTCCTGGTGCAGAGCTCACACTGTAGGTCCTGTTAGCTGTCTTGGTGCAGAGCTCACGCTTTCGGTACTGACTCCAGCACACTACTCTTCCAGCAACTGCATCCTCAGTTATTTTAAAGCTGTGTGATGTCCTTGCTCCAATTCCCTATGTAAGAGAACTTTATATTTTCACCATACATAGACGTATCTCAATAATCAAATTTTGTTTTTAATAATCTCATAATCTGGGGCTGGAGAGATGGCCTAGCGGTTAAAAGCCCGACTGCTCTTACGGGAGGACCCGGGTTCGATCCCCAAGCACCCACATGGCGGCCGTAGAGCCGGTCTGAAACTCCAATTCCAGGAGAACTTCCCAAGCTCCAGGGGAATCCGAGACCCTCTCTGACCTCCGCGGCATTGCACGACACGGTGCACAGACTGCATGCAGACAGTACATTGATACACCATACAAGAAATAAATAAAATTTAAAAAAAAAAATAATAATCTCATAATCTGTGTCAATTCCACAATGTTTGCTTTGACATGTTTCTCTGGCTTTATATAGTCTACTGCCTATTTTGGATGACTCATTCCTCTGAGCAGTGTATAGCATAGTTCCTATGGGAGGTTAGACTGAGCTTGCCAGAGGCGTGGTTGTGGGACTGACCTTTCTGGCTTTGTTCCTAGCTCTACGTGTCAGTGTGGATCCTGGAAGGTAGTTTATGACTAAGGCAGTTCCCTTTGGATGTCAGTTGTAGGCCCTGGGGGCTTAGCAGGCCGTCTGCTTTGGTAGAACTTGACCTTGCTCTCCCTTCTAGCTAGCCCAAGATGCTGCAGTTTTCACCTAGCATTTCCAGCCTTGCATTGCCGCAGGGATCCTTGGAGTCTGTCTTGTGTGGAGTTCCTGAGCCGGCGCAGTTTGCATATGGATTCGACTTCTTCGGTCTCTGTTTTTCTTGGTTTTCCTGGCAGCTTTCAGTGCTACTCTCTGTTGCTCTCTGATCCTCGGCCTCTGTCTGGTTCAGCAGTCCAGCAGAGGCCGCTCCTCCAGAGTCCAGTCCAGCAGAGGCCACTCCTCCAGAGTCCAGTCCAGCAGAGGCCACTCCTCCAGAGTCCAGTCCCAGCCCTTCCAGTGGCTCCCTTTGTTTTTTCTTTGGAATTACCAATTTTTTTTAATGTTTTATTTGGAGTTTGTTATTGCTATTGGCAGAAGAATTAGTCTGAAACAAATGCTTGTGTCATTACTGGGCTCCAGAAACCCCAGTTGGTGAGTCCCTTGTGGCCAAGAAGAAAAGCCAGGAGCTTAGCTTCCCCAGGTCTCCAGTGTGCATCTCCTGTAGACCTTGCATAAGCACCAAGAGAGCTTGACCTGGCCAAAGATGCCTTGAAGCTTCCTGTACCTGTGCTGATCCAGTGGACTTCCAGCATGGCCGGATGCAGCCTTGAAGGAAAGGAGATGCTCCTGTGTCAGGGAGACTTGGCCCTTGGGTGTATTTCTTTTAGTCTTTGAGCAATAGAACAGGGACCACTATAGCCAAAACCAAATTTTCCTCCCTGCGGCTTCTTGAGCTAGAAGGCATGTTTGCGTCCTTGGTATTCTGTGCTGGGAAACCAGTTCTACCTGCCTCAGCCTGCAGGTGACAGAAGGCAGGAGTCACTTTCCCGGCACACACTGCCTATGAACTTTGTTTTGTCTTCTGCTTCTGGATCATTCTTTGTTCTTCTGCCCTCTTTTCTCACTGTTCTCTGTGTTCTCCTAGGCTACCCACTCATAAAGGGGTCACTTCCATATTTCCCAGCTGTAACCTGATCTCTGTATTGGACACAGTGTCCACTGTAATATGCAAAAACACATTTTATAAGTGTCCTTATGAACCCATTGTAAAGTGACGACATTGCATCCGGAAAGTGCACGCATGCTGTGCATTCCTGGCTCAGCCCCACACTGCATCAGGTGGCTTGGGGCATCGGACTTTTCCTGGTGGTGGTAGGCTCACTGAGGACTGTAGCACACTGTTGCCCAGTATTGTTTGTCACAAGGGAGCTGAACCATTGTCAGTAGGTCAGGAGACAGTGTCTGCATGTCTGCTCTCACGCCATTGCACTCTGAGCTGGGGCCGTCCCTCGTGCTGCTGCTGTGCTTGAATTTTATACAGAGGAATCAAGTGTTTTGCATTTCTCCGACTAAGACTGTTGAGCTGCCTTTTTATTCACCATTGCCATTGATTCTGTCCTGCTATGTGCCGGTAGCTCCAACAGGAGAAAAGAAAGATGGTTTCCAGCTTTCCATCAGTGCACTCAGATTAGGTGTAGCTCTGTTGCTCTTGCGGATGCTTGTCCACAGATCCGAAGTCTCAGCTCTGACTCCTGTGGCTTTATGATGATTAAACCGTATAACTGAATTCACTTCTGTTGTCATCTCAGTTGCATCTCTGTGTTTTAAAGACCTGCATCCCCTCCGCCAGCTTCCAGCTCACATCCCCTAGAAGGGAGAGTCCAGTCCACACCGGTAGTTCTTAGGTGGGAAGCCTCTGCTCCCCGGGACAAGGTTCCACTGCCTGCCTCTTTCCTCTTTGGCCCCTACTCCAGCCCTGCTCTGCAGCCTCGCAGCTTTGGACAGGCTGGCAGTGAGGTTTCCCCTTATGCCTCAAAGCTGCCAGGATTTAGGAAACCCAGAATTTGTCTGTCACCCCCGTGCCCACGTTTACTTTGTCTTTTGCTACTGGATGGCTTCGTGTTCAGCGCTCCACTCCTGTCACTCACAGTCTCCCCTTTCTCTGCAGGTTTTGTATGCAGAAGTGTGTGAGTCTGGTGCCTGGAGTAACACTGGATTTGATAGAAAAGTAAGTAAGATTTTGAAACCCTGGTGGCTTTCTGGATCTTCCTGCTCCTGGTTCTTAGAAGTCCCTTCTCTCAGCGTGGAGATGTCCCCTTTCATGTGGATCTGTCCTTTTGTTCTCTGTTTAAGGCTCTGCTTGTGATAGTTACACAGTCACTCAGTGTAAAACGTAGCTAGAATGGGGCCATGTTTAAAGAAAAATGATAAGACACTGAGTCCTTTTGAATGTTTAAAATACTGCAGACCAAGCCAACACAGCGCAATGCCGTCCACATGGCCCATGTGAAACGTCCAGATCATAGTTCCACTCTGACCTGTCTCCTTGAACTTGAACTTGGACTTCAGTATTCTTTAACTTTTACTGTCTGGGGCAGCCCTGTTCTAAAAGCCAAGCCCAGAGGTGAACAGTGAGAGAACTGGCCTTCCTCCCTTGCCCGAGGCCCTTGAACAGCGTGTCCCTCTCATGTTCGGATTTCTTTGCCTGCATTTTGTTGGTGGTGGTGGTGTCTGAGCTTGACTCTTCTCCATTCACCTGACTCATGTCGGCAGTAAGGAAGAATTAGGGAGTTTGTGAAACTTGTGCTTTGAATCTCACACCTTCCTGAAATGCTTGCCAGATGATTATGTTCCCAAGTTGTGATACAAAGAACTGTGTGTGTGAAAATAGCCAAAGCCCAAATTCACTGAATTAGATGGTCCTCCCTAGAAAGTGCTCCCAGTATGTGTGAGGGAAGCAGCTCAAGAGCGCCACCATGAGCGGCCTGTACCCCGGGAGCTCAATCCACTGCTGTCAGAACTGCACAGAGCTACACACTGCCGTCCGCTGTACCCATTTCTAAGTGGAAAGTTCCTGAGGGGCTGCATTTCTAAGTGCTTTAGACTGTAGACACCAAGAGAGGTCAACGAGACACGAGTACATCTGGGGTGTAATCAGAGCAGGGGTCGTTAGTGGGTGCAAGGCCCTGGGTTCAGTCCCCAGATTGCCCAATTAAAAACTGGTCAGGCATCTGGAATTTATGCCACATACCAAAGTGGAACTTGGAAAAAGGTGAGCGGAAAGTAACTTTGAGGGTCTCTGGCTTTTTTCCTATTTCGTGTTTTGTTTTTGTTTTTGTTTTTGTTTTTTAAGCAAAAATGCAGTATAAAGCCAGGAATGGCAGCACGTGCCTTTCTTTAACCCTAGCACCTGGGAGGCAGAGGGAGGTGGATCTGTGAGCTCAAGGCTAGCTTGGTCTACATAATGAGTTCTAAGTCAGGTGGGGCTACAGGAAAACCCTGTCTCAGACAAAGAAAAAAAAGTAGTATAAGCAAGGCATGGTCATACCCCAGATCTGTAGAGTAAAATCTAGTGATTTTTCTGGAAAAAAAAAAAGGGTATGGGTTTGTGTTTGGTAGGGGTTGAACCGGGGCCTCACACATGCCGAGAGAATGCTTTATTACTGTGCTACACTCCCAGGGCTTAGGCAAGGAATGTAGTCTTACAGTTGTTTATTGAAGCCCTTATGCTTGGTTGCTGTAGCTACCGTGGTGGCCATCTCCACTAGGAGACACAGGTTCTCCGCTCTACATTGGGGTTCCTCCTGCCAGAGACCTTGGCCTAGGACAGCCAACTCCTGTCCTGTTCCTTCCTAAACTTACCCTGTCCCCTCAGCATGGCAGCCAAAGCACGATCCACTCAAGAGAGATGGTCAGTGGGACGTCATAGTTGGGTCCTTTCGTGTTCATGATTAGAGCTGACCTGAGAGGACTGGCGAGCAGCGGTGGGTGGGAGGACCAGCGCTGCCAGAAGTTCACACCCGAGGCAGCCGCTGTCCTTCTTCCTGCCCACTCCAGTACCAGTGCCTTCCCGCCATAGTCCACACCCGGGCAGCCGCTGTCCTTCTTCCTGCCCACTCCAGTACCAGTGCCTTCCTGCCATAGTCCACACCCAGGCAGCTGCTGTCCTTCTTCCTGCCCACTCCAGTACCAGTGCCTTCCCGCCATAGTCCACACCCGGGCAGCCGCTGTCCTTCTTCCTGCCCACTCCAGTACCAGTGCCTTCCTGCCAGCAGTCCACACCCAGGGCAGCAGCTGTCCTTCTTCCTGCCCACTCCAGTACCAGTGCCTTCCTGCCAGCAGTCCACACCTGGGCAGCCGCTGTCCTTCCTGCCCACTCCAGTACCAGTGCCTGCCCACCAGCAGGACCTTCCCTTTGACACTGGCTGTCAATTGACAGGTTGTTGCTCACTCTCCTGCTCTGACAAGTGGTGCCACAAAGTTGGTTAAATGATAAAAGGTTAATTTTTTTTAAATTTGAGGCAATAAATGCCACTAACATGGGTAGCTTCAGAGTGCAGCTGGGGGAGCACTGTGTGAGAGAACGTGGACATTTGGGGCTGGAGTGATGGAGGACCTGCCCACTGACCCCTCCTGAGCCATGTGATCCACGTACCCCTCCTCACTTCCATGTGTGTCTCTGCCCTGTGGGCTTGATACAGCTGAATGGGCACCTGGGGTGCCTACTTGATACAGCTGAATGGGCACCTGGGGTGCCTACTTGATACAGCTGAATGGGCACCTGGGGTGCCTACTTTCTGGGCCCTTCCCACAGACATGCTGCCCTCAGGACCTTCCAGAAGGCAGCGTAGCCAGTGTCAGAGCTTTCAGGTAAAACCAGGAGAGAGCACAGCCTCCTACGAGTGCTGTGTCACCATCAGATGAACGCCACCACGGGACATTGAAAGCTACAAAGCCAGGGCCAGTGGTGAAACTTAAAGCAGAAATAGTGGTTCCAGGGAGGGTGCATGTAAGAAACTTGTTGAGATTGATTTAACAAGCCTTTCTAGATAACTGCAGTCTTCACTGTGAGTAGCTCTTGAAGGCGGGTCTGAGTCATAGCTTTCTAAATACAGTCCTACAAACCCAGAGGCTATTTCACTTAAAGCAGACACAAATCAACATTTGCAGTTTGAAATGCCATATTACTACTGCCCCTTGTGGCTTGGCAAAGGTTAAATTGAATCTGAGTAGGTGAATCATATTTATATTTTTATGCCAGGACAAATTCCAAACTCGAGAATTAACACCACCCTAGGAGAAAGCCAGATGCACATGCCCCAAAACCACCCAGCCACGGCTGCTAGATCAATTTCTGAGAGATACGTATTCTTCACCTTTGCAGCTTGCTTGAGAGGTGTTGCCATTTAAAAGAAAGTGCTGGTGTCGTTCTATTTTATAAAGTTCTAGACTTTTCCCATCACATTGCGGTCCCATAAAATTGACCACAGTGGAGCTGGTGGCTGCTGACGGACCGCACAGGTCCTCAGTGTTATCCAGAAGTCACTCTTGGAAGAGGCTAGTGGCTGCTGACGGACCGTGTAGGTCCTCAGTGTTACCCGGAAAGCACTCCTGGAAAAACCACCTTATTTTTGCATCTCCTTTATCATCATTATCTGGATGTCTTCAGACAACATGTCCATCTTGGTTCTGGTAATTTCCACAGCTCACAGCCCACTGGGACTATTCATCCAGGAATCTCTGCACTGCCTGCCTACCAGTCCCATCTGCTGCCTTTGCAGTACCATCAGCATGCCCAATGGCAGTGTTAGCCCTCACCTCTATGTAGGCAGCCCTGCCAGGAGAACAGTAGTGCGATGAGGATCAGGATGGCTTGTATGAGGCTACAAATACTACGTGGGACAGTTGGCATGACTGCTGGGTTCACACGATTGAGAGTGAGCCACCTCGCTTTCATGTCAGCCATACGCCTCTGATAGCACTTTTCTGTGCGGTGCCCGTAATTGTGTGGCCCTTCACTCTGCACAGCATACCCTCACTTCTGGTCTGAGTGCATTCCCCTGCACAGCAGCTGGCAGGGTACTTGCTCCCAGTGGTCCATCTTTGTCCCGCAGTTTTGTTTTGTTTTTTTAATTTTATTTTTTTATGTGTATGAATGTACTGTCTGCATGGAGGTTGGTGCACCCATGTCGTGCATGCCGCAGAGGTGAGAAGAGGGTGTCAGATTCCCCTGGAACTGGAGTTAAAGATGGTTCTCAGCCGCCATGTGGGTGGTGGGGATCGAACCTGGGTCCTCTGCAAGAGCAGTCGGTGCTCTTAACCACTAGGCCATTTCTCCAGCCCAATGTCCTGTAGTTTTTACCTGCGGATCTGACCCAACTTTTCACAGCCACAGCTTTCTTGGTGCCCCCACCCAGCAGCAGAGCAGAGCTGTCCATGCCATGAGCCAGGAACAGCAGAGAGCTGACCCAGGCTTCTGTTTTCTTCTAGTGTTTTGAAGTTTGTTTGTTTTTTTTAATTTTTTTTTTTTTTTTTTATTTCGGTATGTGTATCAATGTACTGTCTGCATGCAGGTCTGTGCACCCGTGTCGTGCAATGCCGCGGAGGCCAGAAGAGGGTCTCGGATTCCCCTGGAACTGGAGTTCTCCTGGAATTGGAGTTTCAGACGGTTCTCGGCCGCCATGTGGGTGCTGGGGATCGAACCCGGGTCCTCTGTAAGAGCGGTCCGCGCTCTTAACCGCTAGGCCATCTCTCCAGCCCCTCTTCTAGTGTTTTAATTCATACAGGCTTATATCATTTATTGGGCCATTTTTTGGTTTCTAATAATACAGTGCCCCAGCAGCTGGAAGAGTACCATGTGACTGAGCACTTGCCTAGCACGGGAAGGCCCTGAATTCTACCTCCAACATTGCAAGACACACAGAATGCCACCAAGTAAGGGAGTTAAAAGGAAAAGGGTTTCTGTTGACTCACCATTCTGGAAGGTTCTGGAACCTCATCTAGTAATAGCCTCTTCCTTGCAGAATCCCTGGGTGTAACATGGCAAGAGAAAGGAAGAGTACATAGACGGTGGAGCTTGCATGGAGCTCCCATTAGAGACCCCAGTATTCAACTATGGCACTCCACACCAACCACGTCTAGTCCTGACCACTTCCCCAGGCCTCCGTCTATACCACATTGGATTAAGTAGTCACCCTTTTTATACCTTGTAGTGGGTGTTGATGGTAGCCCTGAAAGCTTTGGAGAACACTCTGAAGGCTTACCCATAGCATGTCCTCTTGTCAAGGACAGGAAAGGTAAGGGGACTTGTCTCCACAGTGGTGTTCTGGAAGCACAGGCAGATTCCTCCTGTGCAGCGGCCCTGCTTCATCCACATCTGTGTGCCAGCTAGAGACAGAATGTGGGAGCCATGCGCTGAGGAATAGCCTCCCTGGTGCAGTAAGGGTGCAGCTGTCACCAGAATGCCTCGGGACCATTCCCCGAACAGCCTCATCCTCGTGCCCAAGCTACAGGTCGCAACAGGTCAGGCCCCCGCGTCATACACACTCCATAGCACAGTGTCAGCTGAGCTAATCCAGCCTCCAGAGCCGCATCCAACAAACACATAAGTCATTTGAGGGGCTGGAGAGATGGCCTAGGAGTTAAGAGCGCCGACCACTCTTACAGAGGACCCAGGTTCGCTCCCCAGCACCCACATGGCAGCCGAGAACCGTCTGAAACTCCAATTCCAGGAGAACTCCAGTTCCAGGGGAATTCGAGACCCTCTTCTGACCTCCGCGGCATTGCATGACACAGGTGCACAGACTTGCATGCAGACAGTACATTCATACACATACAGAAATAAAATTTAAAAAAAAAAATTTTTTTTTTAAAGTCCTTTGAGATTTGGGTTTTTTTTTCTTTTTTATTTGACCATTAAGTACAATAGGCATTAAACATACAGAGTATCCATATAAATGGAATTAGTTAATATCTGAGTCCAATTTTTATACAATCCAGGGTCCCCAAGTCCAGTTGAAGAGGTTTGCTTACACAAACACGTTGATCAAAAAAAAAAAAAATATCCAGTCCATTTTTGCTGTGATCTCACAGTTCATCCCCCTTCTTGGCCCTTACACTCTGACCCGCCAACCTCTCTTCCATGAGAGTCCCTGGGCTTTGGGGGCTGGGGCGGGGGGAGAGATCCAGTTTTTTTCTCTGAGGTGACACATCAAACTCTCAGAACTGTCCAAGTTCTGTTTGCAACAGACTGGTGGGTCGTTAAGCAGTCTCCTTTTAATTCTAGTAATAAAGCACAAATAATAACAAATACTAAAGATAGTAACAAGTTAGGCTATGGAGATTTTGGATTTTTGAAACTTTGATGCAATGAAGTGATCTTGGAGCAGTTGGTTGCTCCTCTAGGAGGGTGAGCACTTAGGCTAGTTCACACCAGTTCCTCGGGCTCCGGTCCGCATTTGCAGTGTCCCATGCCAGTCCTTCAGAGGCTTGTGTCTCGGGTATGAGCAGCAGGCGGGTCTGTGTAGCACACCCAGGGAGGCATGGTCACCCCAGCTGCCTTCCTGCTCCCCACCCAGGCAGCATGAGTGTTGTTATGAAATATTTATAAGTAGCTGATGGTTTGAGAACCATGGAATATTTCAAAATATATAAATTTTTGAATAGTTGAGAGATTTTAATAAAAACATTTGCACGATATTGACAAAGCTGTCAGGGTAGCTGCTGGGTGAGGTTTGTGTAATTGGCTGGATGACATGGCCACGTATCCCCACCCCACCCCCTTCACTGTGGTTGGTCTCCTTTCCCTGAGAGGTGGCACTCTGAATTCATTTGCATTGAAGCTGACGGGACTCATCATCATCTTGACTCCAGGGCCTACATTAACTCCTGGGTGGCTCAGGTTCTATCCCTGTTGCTGTGACTTTTCCAGCACATGGCATGGTAGCCTTCAGCATTGGAACATAAAAGCCTGGGTGGGCTTCTCATGAGCTCATGAATGAGCAGACCTTGACCCCCACTTAATTGGTGAGATACATTGTTTTCAGTTATAGGTAGCAGAGCAACAGAAATGAGCTGTTCAGTGCCTTGGTCTCAATCCAAGAATAAATTTCTGTAGTGGCTCATTATTCTAAGTAAAATTCTGAGCTCTACAGATTAGTAAAGGACTGGAGCAGAAACCTGAGTGACAGCCCTTCTAAGGAAGCTTCAAGTAAGCTCTAGAATGCTGAAGGTATGTGGACCTGAAGTTATAAAGAGCTTACGGGGATGAATGGATGATAGCAAACTTATTGCAGTACATAAGCACAACATTAGCTGGGCTTTAACTAGATCTGCTATTGATTTTTGCTGGCTTTTTAAGGATTCAGAACACTCGTTTACATTCAGTTCTGTTCTTTCATCTGGCTCACTGCATGGGAAGGTCCTGAGAGAACACCCATGTCATACTACTGATGGGTTCCGGTCCCAACCTGGCCAGTGTGACCTACACAGACAGGGACAGCAGGCCTCTCTGTCTTGTCTGTGCTTGCTTCCTCCATGCTGAAGGACCAAAGGGAGAGGCCCATCTCCATGGCACTGCTTTCCCTGGGGTCCCTGGGTCTAACTGGACTTGCTGAAGCTGCTGGCAGGTGATGAGGAGCTCCACACACATATCTCTGTTCCTGCCACTCGTTCTTCTGTCCTTCACCAACCATTCACGACATGCCAAGGCCCCCAAGGCCAGAGTGCTTCCAGAGCAAAGCTTTGGCTGTTGGGGTGGTGTTTCATGAGCCTTGAACTGCTGCTGCCTTTGAACTGCATGGTGAGGTGCAGCAGAGGCTCTTCAGGCTACTTTGGTGCCCGTAGAAGACTACTTGTTTTTTCCTCTTGAGTACTGGAGGTTGGAGCCAGGTTCTCACAGATGCTAAGTAGGAACTTTACCATGGAGCTGCACCCCAGCCCATGGTCTCAGGAATGCTAAGTAGGAACTTTACCACGGAGCTGCACCCCGGCCCAGGGTCTCAGGAATGCTAAGTAGGAACTTTACCATGGAGCTGCACCCCAGCCCAGGGTCTCACGGATGCTAAGTAGGAACTTTACCATGGAGCTGCACCCCAGCCCAGGGTCTCAGGAATGCTAAGTAGGAACTTTACCATGGAGCTGCACCCCAGCCCAGGGTCTCAGGGATGCTAAGTAGGAACTTTACCATGGAGCTGCACCCCAGCCCAGGGTCTCAGGAATGCTAAGTAGGAACTTTACCACGGAGCTGCACCCCAGCCCAGGATGAGGCTGCTGCCACCTGGCTTCCCCTTCTCCTTCAGGACACTTGGGTTTGACAACACCTCTTCTGCCACCAGTTATCTGGAAAGCCATCCTGAGTTAGGTTATCCCTGCTTCGCTGTCAGTAGAGAAGAGTCTGAGGGCCTCAGACTCGCTGGGTGGAGATGGTGGGAACTGTGACAGTTTCCAGTGTTTGCCTCATTGCTGTGTTCCCGACACCATTCCTCAGGACAGTAGTGCGACCCCACCTTAGCCTTTGTCACAGGGGGTGTGTGTGAGAGATGTGTGCGCACACTGCGTGTGTGTCCGCACATGCCATTACCTGGCAGGCTTCAGCTAGGAAAGGCATCTGTTTTTCTGCAAGCTGCTGTGTCTGTGAGAGAGTTGGGGCAACCTTCCTCAGGCTCCTCCCCACTTCTAATTATCTGTGCTCACCTACCTTCCTCCTGATGAATAAGCTTGTGCTGCTGCCATGCATATTTATATTCTGAGTCCTTTGAGAGAGTGGCAATAAGATCCATGCTTGGAAATTAAGGGACATTTTTCAGCCCTGAAACAAAGTAATGAAAAGCTTAAACAGTGTTAGAAATATTAGGGTGCTCAGAAAGCTCAGGGGATCCAGCAGAGCTGGACCTGCTTCATGGGCTGTTAGTATTCCCATCACTGGACATGCAGAGTGTACAAAAAATCCTGCTTCATGAGCCGTTAGTTAGTATTCCGATCACTGGAGGCGCAGAGTGTACAAAAAATCCTGCTTCATGAGCCGTTAGTTAGTATTCCGATCACTGGAGGCGCAGAGTGTACAAAAAATTATTCATGATTAACATCGATTGTGTAAACATGCATTCTAAAGAGCTAATGGCCTTATGTGAAGGGGCACAGCTGCCACTGCTGCCCTGGCACTTCAGAGCCCTGGGTCCACTCGGCTCCAGGTGCCACTGCCCTCAGGTGAGTTTGATTCTGACCAAAGCTGCAAGGGTTTTACAGTATTTTAAAATATTTGTTGAACTCTACCATGTGACAAATCCCATGTTAAGGGCTTTATGTGTAGCACCTTTAAAGGGTCCTTCAGGGGCATATACTTGTGTTGTCTACTTTTTAAGAGCCCGGGAAATGGAGGTGCAGAGGGCGTGAGACACCTGCTAGTCACTAGTGCCAGGCAGTCTGCTGCACAGGGAAGGTATGCAAACTCTTCTGGCACAGACACAGGGACTGTGCTATCAAGGATGAGTCATACTATGGATTTGTTTGTTTGTTTGTTTGTTTGTTTGTTTGTTTTGTATGTGTATAAATGTACTGTCAGCATGCAGGTCTGTGCACCATGTCATGCAGTGCTGCGGAGGTCAGAAGACGGTGTAGGAACTGGAGTTCCCCTGGAACTGGAGTTCTCCTGGAATTGGAGTTACAGATGGTTCTCAGCTGCCATGTGGATGCTGGGGATCAAACCTGGGTCCTCTGCAAGAGCAGTCGGCGCTCTTAACCACTAGGCCATCCCTCCAGCCCTATGGATTAGTTTTGAAAGATAACCATTGGGGCTGGAGAGGTGGCTCAGTGGTTGGGAGCGCTGACTGCTCTTGCAGAAGACCAGGGTTCAATTCCCAGCACCCACATGCATCTAAGAACCGTCTTTAACTCCAGTTCCAGGGGAATCCGACGCCCTCTTCTGACCTCCGTGGCATTGCATGACACGGGTGCACCATCCTACATGCAGACAGTATATTCATACACATAAAAATAATTTTAAAAGGTAACCATTAAAAGATACAGCTTCGATTCCAAAAGTACTATTCCTTCCTGTGCAGAATCTCACACCAGCTGCTAGAAGGTAAAACATCAGGAATTGATTGGTCCACATGGTCACTGATTCTCTGAGTGACAGTTCACTGGAAGCAGTCTAGAGATGGAGTAGGGAAAACAAAAGCCCAGGACTGTGCAGTGAAGAGGCAGCCAGCGCTGGAGGACTGTGCAGTGGAGAGGCAGCCAGTGCTGGAGGACTGTGCAGCGGAGAGGCAGCCAGTGCTGGAGGACTGTGCAGCGGAGAGGCAGCCACTAGAGGACTGTGCAGCAGAGAGGCAGCCAGCGCTGGGGGGCTGTGCAGCAGAGAGGCAGCCAGCGCTGGAGGACTGTGCAGCAGAGAGGCAGCCACTGGAGGACTGTGCAGCAAAGAGGCAGCCACTGGAGGACTGTGCAGCAGAGAGGCAGCCACTGGAGGACTGTGCAGCAGAGAGGCAGCCACTGGAGGACTGTGCAGCGGAGAGGCAGCCAGCGCTGGGGGGCTGTGCAGTGGAGAGGCAGCCAGCGCTGGAGGACTGTGCAGTGGAGAGGCAGCCACTGGAGGACTGTGCAGTGGAGAGGCAGCCACTGGAGGACTGTGCAGTGGAGAGGCAGCCAGCGCTGGGGGGCTGTGCAGCGGAGAGGCAGCCACTGGAGGACTGTGCAGCGGAGAGGCAGCCAGTGCTGGGGGGCTGTGCAGCGGAGAGGCAGCCACTGGATGACTGTGCAGCAGAGAGGCAGCCAGCGCTGGGGGGCTGTGCAGCAGAGAGGCAGCCAGCGCTGGAGGACTGTGCAGCGGAGAGGCAGCCAGCGCTGGGGGGCTGTGCAGCGGAGAGGCAGCCACTGGAGGACTGTGCAGCGGAGAGGCAGCCACTGGAGAACTGTGCAGTGGAGAGGCAGCCAGTGCTGGAGGACTGTGTAGCGGAGAGCCAGCCAGTAGCTAGAGGGAGGGTAGGAGCACTGTACATAGAACTGCATCTTGCTTGCCCCTAAGAGTCTAGCCATGCAGTGGCTTATGTGATCCCCTCAGGGAAATGTTGGTCCTGGGCTGGGACGCTCCTTTCCAAGCACCTCTTACTCAAGTCCTTGTAAAGATGAAGGGCAGAAAGGAGTACCAATCCACCTCTGTGTTTGACTCATCACCCCTTCAAAGCTTCCTGGTGTGTTCTGACAGGCAAACACAGAACAGACTCAGCGCTGGGGTGACGTCACAGATGAGTCGAGGAGAGGATGGCAGGACTCAGAGGCTGCCTTGGAGGGGCATCTACACACAGCATGCTCAGCCTCCATTTCCTACTCAGTGGTACCAAAATGCTGGGTTTTGTCATCAGAACAGCCCACCTCACTGTGTGTCAGTCTCTGAAGCATTAACTTTATCTCCACCCAGTGTGGTGTCTCAGTCCTAAGGAAACCAAGTGTGTCCAGAGAGGCAGGGTGCAGAGTCCTTGGAGGAGGCACATTTTCCTAATTGAAGGTGAAAGAGCCAGAGGCCACCCATGAGGCCAGTGCCTCACCCATAATCCTTGACCCACTTTTCTGGTGACAGCTTCTGTACATAGGAGACAGTTTCTGAGCATGGCTTTTCCCTGGGAAAGTGAGGCTCCCCCAACCAATGCCTGTACCCAGATTCACACATACTCATATCTAACATTTTTCAAGGAGCCAGTTTTCAAGTTCCGTTTCTCTGATGGTCACTCTCTTCCCAGGGACCCCTGGTGCTGATGCTGTTGTGGAGGGGTGAGGACATTGCAGTGGGCCACACGGCACTGCCTGTGTGCTCTGGTTCCAGCAGCACAGCCAGTGGCCCCGCACTTTGCTGGAGGCGGCTTGTGTCTCCACGTTTAATGTCCCTGTGCTCTGTGAGTGCTGTGCAGGGCACTTCCATTTATACTTCTGTGGAGAGGCACCAGATTGTGGGTCACTTGCTCAGTCACACTAGGAAGTCCTTGGTTGCATGTAAGTAGCTAAGTCTGCCCTTCTGTTTTGCACAGTGCTGGGCCATCCCTGTAGAAGGTGTGTGCTGCTGTTCCAATGTCCCTTCTCAGTGCCCTGCCTTTCTAAGTTAGCAGTTCCAAAGGGTGTACACCAAAGCGTGATTCTAATCTGCATTGGCCTGCTGACTGTGTGACAGGCAGCCTTTATGTTCCACTGCCCACTTCTTTAATGAAGCAAATACCCAAGTCTTTTGCCAATTTTTAAATTGTGTCTGTCCTCAGGAGTCCTTGTATGTTTTTGGATAACAATCTTAGTCATATCTGTATGCTATGAACAGTTTTGCTCAATCTGTACTTTGTCTTTTTATCTGCAAAGTAATTCTTTGGAGAACAGAATTTTTTCCATTTTGACGAAATCTGATTTCATGGCTTTCTTTTACAATTTGTGTGGGGGGGGTGGGGTTGTCCCATGTACAAAGTCTTTACCTGTTTCTTCTAAAGGCGTTATAAAACATTCTTTGTAAAAGTTCCACAGATTTGTATTGGGCATGGGCACAATCCTTTAATCCCAGTACTCTCTGAGTTCAAGGGCAGCCTGGTCTACATAGCCAGTTCCTGGCCATCTGGGGCTATAGGGAGACCCTGTCCCAAAAGACCCCCCCCAAAAAAAAGTTGACAGTTTTAACTTTTATTTAACTTTTATTTAAGTTTATTTCCATTTTAGATCTGTGAATTCTGCATCCATTCATGCATTGTGTGCAGTACAGTTCACCATTTTAAAAGTAGTCTCAGGAATGCTTTCAGGTTGTGTTTTCTCTTTTCAGTAAATTCCATCAAGCATTTCTAATGGATAACTGCAGTGTGAAATAAAGCACTCTTGGGTCAAATGCTCTGTTCCGGTGGGTTCCAAGAGAATCTATTTACCAGCCAAACAAAGGAAAAGGCAGGGTCAATATGTGAAGGCTGGAGAGAGCCTAAGGCTCCTCCTTTGCCTGGTTCTGATCCAGCACATGATCTGTGAGATGGAGCTTTGGCACACAGAAAAGCAGCCCACTCTCAGCAGCATGCTCCCCAAGGCTAGGTAGTTGACATGTATCATCTAGGATTTTGTTGTTGTTGTTGTTGTTGTTGTTGCGTGTGTGGTATGTGAGTGTGCTTTCCCAGCCCCAAGTGTGGATGTTTGAAGACTGGAGGTCAGCATTGGGTGTCTTTATCAGTTTCCCTCCACCTTCATTTTTAAGACAGGGTCTCTCACCAAACTAGAGCTCACCTTTTCCATTAGACTGGCTGGCTGGCGAGCCCTTGCGACTCCTTCCCTGGCACTGGGGTTACAGATGCATACGACCACACCCAGCTTTTACACTTGTGCTAGGGATCCAAATTCAGGTCTTTATGTTTGTGTAGCAGTCACTTTGCTACCTGAGCCATCTTCCCAGCTCCTTCATGTATAATTATGAATCATATCTTCCTGTTTCATTATTGATCATTGCGTTTAGTCTCTGGGTTCTTCCGATCTGCAGCATCTGATGTGTGCGACTTCTCTGCTGACTTCCTTTGCTGTGTCCTTTCCACAGTTCTTCTGAAGACTATTCATTATGATAGCTGTTTGTACATCTGCTTGAGCAACTGCAGCATGTCAGTCATTGGGCTTTATAGCCCTCTCCTCACTTATTTTACCCAATAGACTAGACCCCTGATGCGCCTCAGAGAAGAAACTTAGCACTGACAAAAAGGTGAGCTATGCAGATGGCAGATGGGAGTCCCAGAACCAAACCCAGGGCTTGGCACCAAGGCCGTGTTTCAAGCCCTGTTGTGCTCTGTCCTACCCTGCTCCATGGATGGAGTCCCTGTCTAACTAGTGTGTTTCCTCCTTGCGGCTCCACACATGGGCTCATCTCCCCAGCAGTTGGCGTGTGGGGATTACTCGTTTTAGTGTGTCGTAGTCTCCCCTGCACACATCTTATTAAATCAGTTTCAGTTTCCAATTGTTCAGTTGCACATAGAAATGTAGTGGATTTTGCATAACGGCCTCATTTCCTCTGCACTTGCCACACTCACTTATTCGTTCTCATAGTTGTATTGCAGATTCCATGAGGCCGTCTGTATATATAACTGTATATCTGTCTATATATAACTGTATATCTGTCTGTATATATAATTGTATATCCGTCTGTATATATAACTGTATATCCGTCTGTAAATGCATACAGTTTGACTTCTTTCCAGTCTCGGTGCCTTTAGTTTCTTTCACTCACTTTGTTGAACTGTCTGGTGCCTCTAGTTTAGTGTTAAATGGAGGCGATAAAACCGATCACAAAGATCGGTCAAGGGGAAGCAGAATGTGAGCTGTGGGGCCTGAGCTGTGGGGCCTCCATGGGTGTCCCTATCGGTGCAGGAAGTTCCCTGGAATGCCTAGTTTTCTGTTTTTGTTTGTTTGTTTTGGTTTTTTGTCTTTTTGAGACAGGGTCTCCCTTCAATCCCAGCTGGCTTGGAGATCCGCCTGCCTCTGCCTCGGAGTGCTGGGATTAGAGGCATGTACCACCATGCCTGGCTTTTTTTTCTTTTTTTAATCATAAATTGGTGTTGAAATTTGTTAAATGCTTTTCCTGCATCTGTTGAGATAACAGGAAGGCATGATTATTAGCGTACAGTTATTCCCTTTGGTTCTGCTCATGTGTTACATGGCGTTCTTGCCGTGGAGCGTAAGCACCTCTTGGGTTCCTCTATGGACTGCTCCCACTTGCTCCTGCTGTGCTACCGTCTGTACATGGCTTCCTTCTAAGAGGTGTGTAATTATTTGCATGCTTATTCTTCACTCTCAGGAGCACATCTACAAGGCTGCCCTCCCCAGAGCGCTCCTTCTTGGTAGCTCCTTGTGCCTTGGAGGTGTGGCTGCTGCCTGCTGCTCTCGTGCACAGTTTGGGTTGGTTGACTGGTCTGGTACTTTTGGAGGAGTTCTGGTAGCCCTGGGTGGCCTGTGATTCACAGAGATCCGCCTGCCCCTGCCTCCTGGGTACTAGAATTAAAGACATGTGCCACCACACTTGGCCACTCATGCATTTTCTTTTCATTATTAAGAGTTCTTTATACTGTTTTTATAAAGATAACAAAAGAAAAGCATGAAAACCCCTTTTTCTGCAAGTGGTAAACTATATTCAGTCTAGATTCTTTTTTAAATTTTTTTATTTATTTCTGTATGTGTATGAACATACATACATTTTCATGCATGTCTGCATGCAGGTGTGTGCACCCATGTCGTGCAATGCCGCGGAGGTCAGAAGAGGGTGTTGGATTCCCCTGGAACTGGAGTTCTCCTGGAATTGGAGTTTCAGACGGTTTTCGGCCGCCATGTGGGTGGTGGGGATCAAACCCGGGTCCTCTGTAAGAGCATTCTACGCTCTTAACCCCTAGGCCATCTCTCCAGCCCCTCAGTCTAGATTCTTAACCTCATAGTGCCTCAGTTTTTCCTTTGGGGTATACTTCACAAGGGCCTTGAAGGATTAGACAGCTAACAGGCTATATGTGTCCACATGGTTAAAGCATGCCTAACTAATAGAAATTGAAGTCCTCTAGTCCCATTTTCACTGTTAGATCAAAAGGAAGATCCTTGAACATTATATTTGGAGAATCATACTTCCTGTATAGATTCTCAAACTACTGCTTACATACCTTGTGCTTTAAAGATTTAATTTAAAAGTTTTATAGCAAGTAAGTTTTGTCTAATGTAACTCAGGCTAGCCTCCAACTTCCTATGTCACTGAGGATCTTGAACTCCTTATTTTCCTGCCTCCATCTCTCAAATTGCTGGGATTACAGGCTTGTCCCATGCCTTGCTTTGTATAGCAACTTTTTTTTTTTTTTTTTTTTTTTTGGTCTTTTTGAGACAGTGTCTCCCTGTAGCCCCAGCTGACCTGGAACTCACTATGTAGACCAGACTGGCCTTAAACTCAAAGAGATCCACCTGCCCCTGCCTCCTGAGTGCTGGGATTAAAGATGTGTAGCAAATAATTTTATGACATTCTTGATAAATGGGATTTTGTGTTAGCACCAGGTACTTGGTGTCTTTTCAGTAAGAGGAAGGAATTAATCCATCTCTAGTATATTTGGCAGTTCTTTGAAGAAAAAAGTATGAGAATATAATTTGCTTTTCTTAACATTTTGTATATCATATCTTGGCTGATTTGTCTAAAAGGATCTAGTAGTATTTGCTTAAAAAAAAAAAAACCAAACCCATTTTCTACTTATTTTCAAGGAAAAAGAGCAAGTAACTGGATTATGTAGAAATAAAGTTTATATGTGTGGATCAGAGTTATTTTTCAAAATTATATTATGAACTTGGTAACAGAAAATGATGGATTTTCACTTGTATAAATAAAATGGAAATTAAGAATGTTAAAAAAAAGTTCTTTTCCTAACTTTTGGTGGTTTTCCTTTTGTTCACTTAGGCATTATTTGTAGTTATTCTGCTTTGTGTCTGTCACCATTTTCTTGCCTGGGTGAACTATACACTCAAAATTGTGAAAATGTTGAAACCCTAAAATTCCGTGTGCTGGAATTTGGAGATGGAGTCCCAGAAGATAACTGGGTTTTAATGGAAGCTGAGAGCAAGACCCTTGTGAAGGAGTTAATGTCTTAAGAAGGAGCAGCATGGGGATACAGGTGTCCTTACGTGCATTTATGTGTGTGTGATTTGAAGACAGACCTTTCTTTTATTTTTTTTTATTTTTTTTTATGTGCATGAATGTACTGTCTACATGTAGGTTTGTGCACCTGTGTCGTACAATGTTGTGAAGGTCAGAAGAGGGCATCGGATTCCCCTGGAACTGGAGTTAAAGACCGTTCTTAGCCACCATGTGGGTGCTGGGAATCGAACCCGGGTCCTCTGCAAGAGCAGTCGGTGCTCTTAACCACTGAGCTGTCTCTCCAGCCCTGAGACCTTTCTTCTTTTTAAGTTGAACATCTCAGGTATCTCTTACAATGGAACGATGACTACTAACTCCCTCAGCACATGCATAGCCTTTCTAGTTGCTCTCTGGCAAGATGATATGAGCCATCACCTTGCTAGCTGGCATCAATCCTTAGAGACATGGGGGACACATACCTTAAGACCTGCACTTTGTTTAAGCCTGACTCAGCACCATACTTTGACAGCTTCCTGGCGTCTGCGTGGGGTGGGGAAAGGGGCAGAACAACATCAGAAACCACAACTCAATGTCAGGGGCCCCTATGTAGTGAAGAACCGTGACCCCACATCCCCGGCTCCCCAGGGGCTTCCTTTCCCCCCTTCTGCCCACTGCCCAGGCAGGGCTTACAGTCCCACTGGCGTTCTAGTCTTAGACTGCTCAGACTGGTGCATGAAAAACCACAGGTTCATGAGCACTCACTGGACTGGGACTGGGACCGCTGACATCTGTGAATGGCTGGAGTCTTAGCACTGTGAGGAGCAAGCAGTATCGCATGTGACTCGGTGTGTGTGTGTGTGTGTGTGTGTGTGTGTGTCTGTGTGTGTGTCTGTGTGTGTGTGTGTGTGATGTTTTTTGAGACAGGGTCTCCCTGCAGCTCCAGCTGGCCTGAAACTTACTCTGTAGATGATGCTGGCCTTGAACTCCCAGAGATCCGCCTGCCTCTGCCTCCTAAGTGCTGGGATTAAAAGTGTGCACCACCATGACTGGCTCTAGGTGTGTGATTTGATGTGACTCAGGAGGATATTGGCTAATGGAAGATACTTTCACAAGTCTCCAACACTCTTGTCCAGCAGCTTAGCCCTGTTCTTCCTCTGGGGCTTGCTTCCCACTCGGTGCTCCTCTAGATGACTGAGGAAGTGGATGTGCGGTGCATCCGTGGATGGGGCTCACATCCATGAATTCCTTCCCATGGCTCTGTGAGCACCCCCCCCCTGCAGAACATGGTTTGGTAGAGAGCTTTTGCCTTTCTCAATATTCAATTATGCATTGACCTTGGTTTTCATAAGAATTGTTTTCTAAGGAAATTTCTAGGTTCACCTCCCTTGATTTTTATCAGGGAGCTTTTCCAAGTAATGAGTCATTTGCATTAAGTGAACCAGACCAAAGTTCTCCCTGCCATCACGTTACATTAGTCATTTAAAAGGTAAAGGTGCACCTTACTGTAATTGAACTTAATCTGTGCTATAAATTTCCAAAATAATACAGTCCTTAAAATTATTTTCCCTTTCCAGAGCTATCGCTTCTCTTGTGAAAGAAATAAAATAGTTTCATGTTTCTTTGTTACATACTGTTTTCAGCAGATATATTATTAAACATAATAAGTAGAAGGATTAAAAATCATTTTTAGCCCAGCATGGTGGTGCACGCCTTTAATCTCAGCACTCAGGAGACAGAGGCAGGCGGATCTCTCTGTGTTCAAGGCCAGCCTGGTCTACAGAGTGAGCTCCAGGCCACCTGGGACTACAGGGAGACCCTGTCTCAAAAATACATAAAAAAGCCAGGCGTGGTGGCGCACGCCTTTAATCCTAGCACTTGGGAGGCAGAGACAGGCGGATCTTTGTGAGTTCAAGGCCAGCCTGGTCTACAAGGTGAGTTCCAGGACAGCTGGCGCTACAGGGAGACCCTGTCTCAAAAAGACCAAAAAAATAAAATAAAATAAAATAAAAATACATTAAAATAAATAAATAAATAAATAAATAAATAAATAAATAAAAAAAATAAAATCATTCATAATTTCCACCAAGGTGTTCACTGTTAACACTGCAATGGCACATCTTTCCAGGCTGTTTCCTAGGTGTGTCTGTGAATATCTGTAGCAAGCTGCAGCCACCCTTACGTGAGCTCCCTGCGTGTGTCAGCGTGTTTGCTGCTGTACCCGAGGAGACAGCTGCAGGGACGATCAGCAGAGCCTCCCTAGTGATCTAGATGCCAGGACTTGGGTTCCTGGTGTTGCCCTCTTGGCTTTGTCCTCGTTTGTTGGTGAGAATTTTTCATGAAATTCTTGCCATTTTCTTGGGTTTTGCTGTACATTTAGGGCACACATCACATTGTTATCCTCCAGTAGCAATTTCCACATTGGCTCATCAAATGCATGTGGGCACCATGAGCAGGTAATTGATGCCACGCATGAGAATAGCACAGTAGAGAGCTCAGCCCTGCTCTTAGGAGAGCTCCGAGCCTGGGCACAGCCAGCCTAGACTGGAAGGTGGTTCTAACAGACACCTGCAGCACTTTGTGGTATGACAGGGAAGGCACTAGGAGCCGGGGGCCCTGGCTGACGAGAGAATCCTCCTTGGAGAACATGCAAACCTGGGGTGCTTGCTAAAGGACTTATCCCTGCCCCGAAGACAGGAAGACAGGGTGACATTCTAAACAGAGGGTGACAGTAGATGTTGCATATGTTTAGAGAGTGGAGTAATTCAGAGAAGGGAAATAGAAGAATTTGCTCCTGCACTTGTTGGTGTTCCAAAAGTTCAGATACCAGGCAGTAGGGATGGGAACAGTGTATTGGATAGTGTCTTAAGTTTCATTTGCTATTGCCATGCTAGCTCATAGTTGTGGTCACAGTCGGTCCACAGTGGGGAAGTCAAGAACTTGAAGCAGGAACTTGAAGCAGAGAGAATAAATGCATGTGCACCTTCTGTGTTGGACTGTCTCCTTCTGTATACAGGCCAGGGCTCAAACACAGGAAATGGGTCTTCCCAGCCAAAAGTCAAGGAATAGAAGAGTTCCCCACACACATGGCTACAGGTCAACCTAATCCAGACAGTTTCTCATTAACAGTCCCTTCCCAAGTGATTCTCCAATGTGACAAGTTGACAATTAAAACTAACCAGCACTGGTGGAAATTGGGTTCTCTATAGATCTGGCCTGGTCTGTGCAGGCCCACACAGAGCGCCTCCTACGTAGGTTCCCCAGCCTTGCTCAGCCAGGGGTTTACAGGGTGCCCATAGGAAAGTGAGGCCTCACCCCAAGAGCTGAAATGGATCCTGAGGACACAGAGCTGGAGAGTGGCAATCAGCCTGACTTCCTCCCTGTCCCCATCTCTGGCTGCCACACTGGGAGTCTTGGGCATGAGGGGGAGCAGCTTTTTCAAGTGGAAGTTCCATGACTCAGGTTGTGGGCTGCTGAGACTATGCAGTGTGCTCAGTACTCCGCCAGAGACTCCAAGGAGATTGATCCGTATCGAGGGAAGAAGGTCACTGCTGCGGGTTTATTATCCAGTTATGCAGAGATCAGCATAGGGGACAGTGGTGAGTAATGAAAGGACACCAGCAAGGGCTGCGAGGAGCTGGAGAGACATTCAGAGGCAGATGCAGCTGTGACTCAGGCAGCGGATGTAGGTGCTCAGCTAAGCTGTCATGTCCAGGGCAGATGGATCTACTTCCACAGTGAATGGAAATTGGCCCCAAGGGAGCCAGAAACTGACCCAGTAAGGGACACAGGCCACATATGCAAACAAGTAAAGGCCAAGCTTAATGTTGCCAGCACTATGTGATATGACATTGGATCCAGCCAGAGGGAGCATGGGAGAGGAGACTGGCAACAGATTTCACAAGCTTAGCCATCAACTTGAACAATTATTCACAGTTTTGAGGACACATGAGAAACTTCTGTTTGAGTACATTGGACCAAAGCCTTGACCTTGCCCCTCAGAGATCCGGCTGTGCCCCTAGGACAGAGCTGGGAAGTGCTCTGCCCATTCTTCTCCAACCATGGTGCCTGCTGTCCTTTGAGATTAAAGATAGAGGTACTGCCCAGCGTGGTGGTACACACCTTTAATCCCAGCACTTGGGAGGCAGAGGCAGGCAGATCTCTGTGAGTTCAAGACCAGCCTAGTCTACAGAGCGAGTTCCAGGACAGGTGGGGCTACAGGGAGACCCTAGCTCAAAAAAAAAAAAAAAAGAGCCCCTGCATTAAGCAGTAGAGAATCTTGAAGCATTCTGGACTGAGACTTGAGAAAGGCCCTGAGTTCACATAGCAGAAGGCCCTGGGTGGTGGAAGCCTCCCCAGGCAGAAGCAGTCTCAAAGGAGCCATGAATGGCCCTTGATGTAGAACTGGGGAAGTGTTCTCAGTCCGCAGAGGCTCATGGTTGGGTCCTTGCTGAGAAAGTAGCAGTGCTGGCCCTGAGCTTGGTTCTTATGTGAAGCGTGACAGGACAGACCTCCATGTGTGAGGAGAGACACCGTGGTTGGCCAGATCTGAATGGGTTGATAGCCCTTTGTGTTGTGTCCAGAGGTTTGTGAGGTTGGGGGCAGCATTTGCAGATTCAGCCAGGGGCCTAGAAAGAAGATGTTAGACTCAGGCTTTCAGGGGCAGGAGGGCAGGCGTGTGAGGTCCAACCCAGGGCAGTGACCAACCCATTGTCAGGAGCAGAGAAGGGAGCTGCTGCTGGTCATCTTGTCCTGAGCACATGTGAGTGAGTGTTAGGAGAGCACAGAGTGAGCTTCGGGGTCGTGAGGTCTTAGGTCCTGGTTCTTCTAAGGCCTGAGAGACGTGGGCACAGTAGCCTTGCATGCTGAGTCCCACCTCCTGTAGCCCATGACCATAGGTGCTTGGTTCTCAGGACCCTGTAAGGCAGCTTGTGGGCTAGGCTTTGTCCATGTTCACCACTCTCTTCTATGCTGGCTGGTAGCACCCTTCAGAAGCCTCCGGTCTTCTATAAGTGGGAATAGAAGGAAAGCCCCTGCAACGAAGATTGTTGGATTCAGCAGGACAGTGACTCATGTGCACTGTTGATACATGGTAGGAATGCCAGTCAGTGTTAGGGGGGAGGTAGTTGTGAAGGCTTGCGTTGAGAACCTGGCCTCAGAGAAGTCAGAAAGCTGGTCCAAGACCATCGGGTAGTCCACTGGTCAGAATCAAGGCCGCATCTGTCTGGTGTCAGAGTTTAGGCTGGCCATGTACCTGCTCATCCTTCAGAGTTACACATCAGTTTGTGAAGACCTCTCATAACCAAGGCCCAGTCTGTGAAGGTGCCCTTCCCACCAGTGAGGGACACAGTGCAGCTAAACAGCACGGCTTTATGAGAGGCAGACTCACTCCTGTGTGGGAAGCAGACAATAAGGGCAGGTGCTAGTGAGACCCAGGCTGGCAGGATGCTCAGAACTGAACCCTTAGACCAGAAGAGACCAAACCAGATAGAAATCAACCAAATACTCAAGACATTTAGCTGATACCTACAAAACATCTCCTCCGTGAGGTCCTGGGATGACGTGTGACAGAGCCTGCCTGCCAACTGGTTGGAGACAGGGTGGCTCAGGGAAAGGATGGCAGAAAGCCCAAGTGACTGCAGAGGTGTAGTGAGCGCCGTGGGTAGGGGTGGTGGCCATTCCAGAGCTGGCCCCATTCTGAGGTCATCTCACACCTGGCATCGAGCAGAGGCTGTGTGGCAGCAGGTGGTCTCCAGTGACAGCCTGAGTGTTGAAGTCGAAGAAGATGAGTCCTGGCAGGAAACAGAAAGCTGCAGAAGCATGGAGTCTGGGGGAAGATGGGAACAAGATGGGAATAAACCCTCGTGCCGACAGCACCCGCAGGAGCAGAGCTGAGGAGGCGGCGTGCCCCTGCCAAGGAGGTATCTGGCTGCTGCTGCATCTGCTGTGCAAGTGTGACCTGTTTTATTTTTGTCCCATGTCGCACATAAGGTTAGCTTTCGTGACTCAGAACAGAGACACGGGATGCAGAAGTTGCCACAGCACAGCTGGGACTAGACTTTGGCTTCTTGTCTCTCAATCCCATGATCACTTTCCACAGAAAGTTCATCCTTGATAATCACTGAGAAGTTAAATTTGTTTTTTTTTCTTTTGGTCTTTTTGAGACAGGGTCTCCCTGTAGCCCCAGCTGGACTGGAACTCACTCTGTAGACCAGGCTGGCCTTGAACTCACAGAGATCCACCTGCCTCTGCCTCCCAAGTGCTGGGATTAAAGGTGTATGCCACCAAGCCCAGCTGAGAAGTTAAATTTTAAAAAGAGCCCCCTGCTTGCTTCCTAGGAGCCCAAAGAAGCTTCCCATGTCAGGTGGGATCACAAGCAGGGCATTACAGCTGTGCCCAGTTCCCTCCTGAAGAGACTTGATTCTAATGACAGGAGAATGGGGGATATGGCTCATGTCCACCTATGTCATGCCAAGAAGGACCTTTCTATAAACAAGCCAGAAGTCCATCGATGCTTATTCACTGGGCAGCTGGTCCTGAGATCCGTCCATCTGAGTGATTTATAGATCCACCTGGAACAGGCAGGCAGGTGCCTTGCCTGTGTTTTCATGATGAGCTCAAGGGAAACATAGGTTTTCAGGATGCTGTGTGAGATTCTTGTGCTAATTCTCACATGTGGAAGATTTTAAAAACAACTAAAGCTGGGCGTGGTGGCGCACTCCTTTAATCCTAGCACTGGGGAGGCAGAGGCAGGCGGATCTTTGTGGTTTCAAGGCCAGCCTGGTCTACAGAGTGAGTTCCAGGTCAGCTGGGGCTACAGGGAGACCCTTTCTCGAAAAGACCAAAAAAAAAAAAAAAACACAACTAAGTACACCCAGACCCTAACTCAGCCTCTGCTCTTGGTGGCTGTCCAGCAGTCGGGCTAAGGTGGGCCATCTTGAGGCTAGCTTCGCTGAGGGGAATGCATCTTCCTGTGCATCCCAGAGGCCACACCCAGGAAAGCAGCTTGGGCTGTGATGGCCTCCCTTGACTCTAGGTGTGTGGGTTCTTGTTGGTGAGTGGCTATCCAAATTTGGGCAGTCTTACTTTGGTTTTGACAGGCCCTGCCCCTTTTCCAAAAACACTGGCCCATCACCCTCAGGCACCAGCCCCAGGGTGCTGCCACCATGGCCTCACCTTCCTCAGGCCACCTAGGGCTTATGGTGAACAGACAAGGTGCTGGGTTCTTGAACGTTCTCTGTGGCTAGAGGGGGTCCCGTAGACTGCATACAGAGAGGAAGAGCAGCTCCTGTACTAGGGTCTTCCCACCCCCATGGCGTTTTATGGAATCTTAGCTACATTGTATTCGACTTTCCCTTTGCTTATTGCTGTGAATCCCGTGTTTCCCTGTTGTACTGGCGTGTCTGTAAACAAGCATTAAGCAGCTGTAGCCACTTCCCTTCAGTGGCTCTGTAATTTACAGTTACTTCTCTTTTCCTGGTCACGTAGCCCACTTCTGACTTGTCACAGAATAAACGTCCACTATATGTCTTGGCAAACTCAGTGTTTCCTTAGTAAGTTCCTGGATTAAGATTGACCAAAGGCTAGAAAGCCACACACTGACACAGAAGACAAGAATGTGCCCTAGCCCATTGTGAATGTCCTGTGTTTCCCGTAGCCTGCCATAGTGTCACTGAGCCTTCTGTGAATGGTGTGATATGGGGGCTTTTCTTCACGTGTGTGCTTGTTGCTTGAAAGAGAGGCAGGTTGACTAGCATGACAGACCTCCTGTTGGAAGAGCCATGCACAGCATGGGTGCTTGGCAGGCACTCAATGCCTGGTACTTGCTCATCCAAGGAGAGGCTGTCTCGGCCCTGCCAGCCTGTGCCTAGGACTGTGTGTAATTGAAGACCTGAGATCCCCCAAAGAGAGTGCTTTGGTGCTAAGCTGGCTAATCAGAAGGGCGGCGGCAGCGGCGGCGGCGTTGGCGGCGGGTGTGGGTGTGATTCAGCCTTTCCTGAAGAAAATGCCTGGCCTCTGTCCCCATTTCTGCAAGGTCATCTGTGTCTCTGTGAGGGCAAGGGTTGGTCATGCTGAAGGCCAAGCTCAGTAATGCCAGCCGTCAGACGTGATAGCGTTCCTCTGCTGTAGCCGTAGTAAACCCCATCCCTGAAACTCAGGTGGCCGTCCTGGGTGATGCTGTCCATGCATGGTCACAGCAGTCCCAGGAAGTGGCATGCTCAGGCTCCATAGAGAGGAGACACAGAAGATCTGTCTGGTGTTTCCTGGATACTGTCCTGTGGGTCTTCTTGACTGATCTGGTCTCTGTTTCTATGTAGTAAGTGGTCACATAAAAGAAAGAGCTTCCAGGGCTGGAGAGATGGCCTAGCGGTTAAGAGTGCCGACTGCTCTTGCAGAGGACCTGGGTTCGATCCCCACTACCCACATGGCGGCTGAAAACCGTCTTTAACTCCAGTTCCAGGGGAATCCGACACCCTCTTCTGACCTCTGTGGCATTGCACGACGCGGGTGCACAAACCTACATGCAGACAATACATTCATACACATATGAAAATAAATAAAAAATATTTTTTAAACATTTATCTCACTATTTTTTTTTATTTATTTCTGTATGTGTATGAATGTACCGTCTGCATGCAAGTTTGTGCACCCGTGTCGTGCAGTGCCGCGGAGGTCAGAAGAGGGTCTCAGATTCCCCTGGAACTGGAGTTCTCCTGGAATTGGAGTTTCAGACGGCTCTTGGCCGCCACGTGGATGCTGGGGATCGATCCCGGGTCCTCTGTAAGAGCAGTTGGCGCTCTTAACCACTAGGCCATCTCTCCAGCCCCAATTAAAAAAAAAAAAAATTAAAAAAAAGTGCTCCAGTAGATCCTGGTGAAGCATTGAAATGGAGGGTAGTTTGGGGAGCCCCACACTGTGGTTGATGTTAGGAGTGGGGGAGCCCAGGAGAACTCTAAACTCCAGGCTGCTTTGATAAAGAACGTAGCTGCTCATTTAGGGCCTTACTTAACTCTGAAAGATGCAGTATCTGTTGAGCATTGTTATCAACCATCCCCAGCGGTTAAAACAGCTCTTCAGCCAACCCACAGCACGAGAGAATGTCCCCAGCCTCCGTGTCCACTGAAACTCTGGTGTCTCTTCCTGTGTATTCCCTGAGACTCACTTCTTACAGGCAGCAGCCACGTTAGAAGGCTCTGGCTCTCAGGCCATCTTGAAAGCTCTGATAAAAGAGCCTTGGTGGACAGCTTCTGTGTAGCTTTGAAGAAGTGCCTTTTCGTGAGGGTACCTTGCCGTCATAGCTCCATGAGGAGAAGCTGCAGGGGACAATGGGTACCTGCTTTCCCTTGTGGATCCTGCCCCTCCCTGTCCTTCATACACAGCCGATAGCAGGTGCCCCAGCCATCACGCCCCATGTGGTTGCCTTCCATGCTGAAGACCGACCAAGTGAAGCAAAAGCCACACGCAGGGGAGGAGGCTCCAGCCTCCACCACTTTTGTCGAGCTCACCTTTGAATCTTGCCTTCTCTGCAGTAGGAGAGTCCTTAATGACCCCACACACAGCCTGTTAAGATGGCATTTGTGACATCTCCATGGCCTACACTGCAGCTGTTTGGAAAGATACCTGCCATTGTGTGATCAGCTACACTGCTTTAAGGAGTTGTGCTGATTTTTCCCATCATTTTTCGTGTCCTATCACTAAGCCTTCTTGAAGTCAAGGAAGTATTTATAACGAAAAGGCACAGCAGAAGAAAACAGATAGGTGTGTCCCAAAGCTAGCCTGGCCCTGCTCCCCTCTGTGACTGAGGCTCAACCTCTTTGAGTGTTATTCATATCAACACTGCCATCAAATGAGTGACTATAACTGGAACTATTAATCTGTTCAATCTTTTTATTTTTATTTTTTTATTATTTATTTTTGTATGTGTATGAATGTACTGTATGCATGTAAGTCTGTGCACCCATGTCGTGCAATGCCACGGAGGTCAGAAGAGGGTCTCGGATTCCCCTGGAACTGGAGTTCTCCTGGAATTGGAGTTACAGACAGTTCTTAGCCGCCATGTAGGTGCTGGGGATCGAACCCGGGTCCTCTGTAAGAGCGGTCGGCGCTCTTAACCGCTAGGCTATCTCTCCAGCCCCATGTTTGCTTTTGTTTTTGTTTGGTCTTTTTGAGACAGGGTCTCCCTGTAGCCCCAGCTCTCCTGGAACTCNCCATGTGGGTGCTGGGGATAGAACCCGGGTCCTCTGCAAGAGCGGTTGGCACTCTCAACCGCTAGGCCATCCCTCTCCAGCCCCTAATCTGTTCAATCTTATAAATAGCAAGAATCGCACTCTAGTCTCTAAACCAAATTACTGTGAACACTTTCCTTCTGGGAGGGAAAAGAATTTCTAGTCAGATATAATTAAACTTGCAGAGCAGAAACATGCCCATACCTTAGGGCTTTGGACTGCAATGCCTCCACTGGACTGTTCTTGCCAACACAGGGCCACAGTGCCCTGTGCAGAATGCTGCTTTCTGCTCCTTTCTCACCATCCACCACAACAGCGTCCTCACCCCTTCTTCTCCGTCTGCCTTCCTGCTGCCCACCTGGCATGTCGTTTGTTCTCATCTTTCCTTCCCACTAGATGGCGCTCCATGGGAACAGGGCTTCTGCAAAGCACTCACTAATCTTGTGCAGGGCCCTGTTCTAGGTACTCAGAAGTAGTTATTGAATGGCTGCAAGGTAAATAAATGCTACTGGGTAGGACCTTCCACAACAGTAGAACTAGGAAGGGGCTTGAGGAGGACTGTGGAATGTGGTATAGACCCCCTGACATCACATATGTGCTATCTTTAAGGCCCAGTCATGAGTTTGTTCTACAGTGGAACCGCAGCTGTATGCTCCCAGCTACATTTGGTCCATACACCTAGGAGCAACTAGAAAAACTGTCAGTGTGTAATCTTGGAGGGAGAGAAGGCGGAGAAGGAGGCTGAGCCTCTGAGGTGTGAGCCTGCATGACTTCTTTCTGGGAAGAAGTGAGGGAGCTCTGAAAATGTTGGGAACTCCCGGAGCCCTCCCAACCACATACCCAGCTCCTCTTCTCTCCTGCCTGAGGCTTTTCCTCCCCCTTACTGTCTCTCCCTGAATCTTCTGCCTCCATTGCCTATTTCAGCCGTGATGCACTAATGAAACTGCCCGCCATCTTGTCTAGGATTCCTGGCCGGTTGAATGACAGGAGGACTCCTCTGGGTGAGCTGAACTGGATTTTCACAGCCATCACGGACACCATTGCCTGGAACGTGCTCCCTCGGGGTAAGGCTCTGGCCACTGGGGAGAGGGCATGCAGGGAAATCTGACACAGAGAAAATTAAAAGAGGATCGTTGTTCCTCCAGTGAGGAAACTGGTGGGGGGTGGGAAATGAGAGGGAGATGGCAAGAACCTAAGATGGGGCGCCGTGGTGGTGTGGTGCGGTGGCCCAGGGCCAGGCACTTAAGCGGGGTGGGGCGGGTATCAAGCTCCATGTCAGCCTGCTCTCATCCTGACTCAGCTTTCTGCCTGAGTTCTGGCACCTCCCTTATTTGTTGAAAACAGAATTGTTGTTATAAAACTTGTGTGTACTTTGGCTATAAGTTCGTTAAGATTTTGTGTTTGTTCATTTGCAAGCTTGTATTCGTATTGGGGTGTGCATGTGTTACTGTTGGGAATGTGTGTGTTGGTCTCAAGTTCTTTGTGATAATTTTTGATGGAGAAGGTTTATGTGTTTTGCTCCCATGGCTGGGCACAATCACTGATGGCTCCTTGTTATCTTTTACCATCTCAGATCTCTTCCAGAAGCTCTTCCGACAGGACCTGCTGGTGGCAAGTCTGTTTCGAAATTTTTTATTGGCAGAAAGGATCATGAGGTCATATAACTGCACCCCAGTAAGCAGCCCACGACTCCCTCCAACATACATGCACGCCATGTGGTAAGTGTCTTGGTCTGACAGTGCTGCTGTGGTTGGGGTCCCTAGTGGCATGCTTCCCTGCTGTGACAGTGTGGACTTCGAGGAACCACAAAATTGCCCTGTGAGAGGGCAGTTTAGAGCCACACCATACCTGGTGAGGTGTAGCTTTAAACTGGACAGAGTCTCTTCCAGGGGGAGGGGTCTATCGAGAGCCTTTGTAGGTGGACAAGGTTGGCAACCCCACTTGGAGCATCTTGTGATTTGAGTGTGAACTGTCCCTCATAGGCTTGTGTATTTGAGTGTGAACTGTCCCTCATAGGCTTGTGTATTTGAGTGTGAACTGTCCCTCATAGGCTTGTGTATTTGAGTGTGAACTGTCCCTCATAGGCTTGTGTATTTGAGTGTGAACTGTCCCTCATAGGCTTGTGATTTGAGTGTGAACTGTCCCTCATAGGCTTGTGATTTGAGTGTGAACTCTCCCTCATAGGCTTGTGTATTTGAGTGTGAACTGTCCCTCATAGGCTTGTGGATTTGAGTGTGAACTGTCCCTCATAGGCTTGTGGATTTGAGTGTGAACTATTCCTCATAGGCTTGTGGAACACTTGGTCCCCAGCTGCTGGTGCTATTTCAGAAAGTTGTAAAACCTTTTGGAGCCATGCTAGAGGAAATGGGAGATTGGGGAGGGACTTGAGAGTTTAGGACTGTCCCTGCTTCCTGTCTACTCTCTTTCCTGACTGGACACAGTGTGACCAGCTGCTTAACACTCTTGCTCCCATGCTTCCCCTCCTGTGACAGAACTTCACCTTCCTATCCCAACGTCACCCTTCTTCCTTCAAGTCTCTCCTTGTCAGGCATCTGTCATACCTGGGAGAAGACTAGCTACCGCAGAGCCAGGCCTGCTCAGGCCTCTGGCCCTTTCGGAGCTCGTGTCGAGAGAACAAAAGTCCCAAATTACAAAGTACAGCCACAAGTTAGAACCGTCGTGTTGATGACCAGCTCCTGTGTGTGCTTGTCACATGCCAGTTTGGTCACTGCTGATCGTGGTTTTCTCGTGCGCCTGCTACTTCATGCTGGCAATATTCCTAACAGTACAAATCATGTGCCTTTGGTCTAAATCTGAACATATCTGAAGATACTTGATTTCTTCGTAATCTGTGGTTTCTGTATTAGTCAACTTTCCATTACTACAACAAAGTGACAGATAATGAGCTTAAAAGGAAGTTTTATTGTGGCTTCTGGCTTCAGAGGTTTTCTTCCATGGTCTCTTGGATGCCTTGCCTTTGGGTCTGTGTTGAGGCGGGGGTGCGTGGTAGAGCAAACAGCACCTCACAGACACCTTGGAAGCATAGAGAAGAAGGGAAAGGTGAGGATCCCAACATCCCCTTCCAAGGCACACCCCATCCCCCTAACTTCTAAAGGCTGTGCTGCCTTCTAAACAGACTCCTAGGCCTGCAGCCAAGGCTTTAACATGTGTCCTTCGAGGAACATTCCAGATCCGACCTGCTGTACTCTCCAAACTGGTGAGGGCTGGGCACATTCCAGAACAGGATGACAAAAGGAAGTCTCCTTCAGTCCACCAGCAGGAGAGACTGCTGAAAAATCTTTGTACCACGCATTTTCAAAGTCAAACTTTTTTTTATTTTTTTTTTATTTTTATATGTGTATGAACGTATTGTCTGCATATAGGTGTGTGCACCCGATTTGTACAATGCCGCAGAGGTCAGAAGAGGGTGTCAGATTCCCCTGGAACTGGAATTCTCCTGGAATTGGAGTTACAGACGGTTCTTAGCCACCATGTGGGTGCTGGAGATCGAACCCGGGTCCTCTGCAAGAGCAGTTGGTGCTCTTAACCATTAGGCTATCTCTCCAACCCCTAGAGTCAAACTTTTTACTGTACACACACCAACTTTTACCTGCCACTAGAAACCCAGAGAAACAGGAAATTTATAAACTCACTGCCTGTCATTCATCCCAAAAAAGAAACTAAGTATTCTTATTTCTGAGAGAAAGCAAAATGCATTATGCCCAACACTGATGTGGAGTAAAAACAATAAAAGTTAAAGTACATGTAGTCTGTATCCTTTTTTTTTTTTCCTGCATCTTTCTGGGGTTTTTTTGTTGTTTTGTTTTCATTTTTTTTTTTAACAATAAGTGATAATTTGTGAGTACAAGCATCCTTCATGTCAAACCAGTTTGCGAGCAGTTGTGCCCAAACCCATACAGCTCATGGGTCCCACCATCCAGCGGGGGGGGGGCAGGGGGGGGGCTGGGCTTCGTATGTCAATCAAGTTGAATTCAAATGAGTGTCCAGTCTATATTGTTTGTAGTTTCACCTTTCACAGCTGTGTGGATCTCATCTGTAGGGTTTGCGCTTTGATATCCTCAAATGATCGAGAAATGAAGTAAATTCTGGAATATGACTACATGAGTACCCAAATAAACGCAGTTTCCACTTACTTAGGGCGAGGGGAACGCTGGGAAGCCTCTGTGGTGCTGAGCACCAAGTAAAACAGTGCCTCCTCTCCCGCAGATTGTTCCCGAGGCTTAAAGAAAAGGGGGACAGGTGGATGAAGAAGCAAAACAGTCTATTTTTTTCTGGAGCTGTTGTCTTGGGTCTCTAGTCAATTCTGGCTGTGTCCCTGTATCCTTTTAAAGCATAGACAGAGCCGGGCGTGGTGGCCACGCCTTTAATCCTAGCACTCGGGAGGCAGAGGCAGAGGCAGGTGGATCTTTGTGAGTTCAAGGTCAGCCTGGTCTACAGAGTGAGTAGTACTACCGGGAGTAGTACTACAGAGTATACCAAGAGGAGACCCTGTCTAGAAAAGACCCAAAAAAAAAAAAAAAAAAAAAAAAGCATAGACAGGACAGGGGCTGGAGAGACAGCTCAGCAGTTAAGAGCCGTCCTCTTGCAGAGGACCTGGGTTCAAATCCTAGCACCCTCAAGGCAGCTAACAACTGTCTATGACTTCAGTTCCAGGAAATCAGAAGCTCTCTGCTGACCTCCACAGGCCATCAAATAAGAGCAAAAGGTCGGGCAATGCCTTACATACGTGCAGGCAATATATTCAGTATACATCAAATAAAAGAACCAGCTTACAGAGGATGCATACACAGCTGTTTCCTTCCCAGGACACTGCGCACACCAGAGGTGGGGAGAGGGCTCCTTAAAAAGCCAGTGTGATACATGACTGTTTTTGCAGTAGATACATACAATAAACCTTTTTGAGTGAACATATCTTCAAACAGCCTTACTCTCCTATGAAAAACAATGTCTTGATTCCATCTGTTTCCAGAGCCAGAATTTTTGTGAAAAGCTTATTATAAGAAATAAAAGGGGGGCTGGAGAGATCAGCCCTAGCTGTTAAGAGCACCGACTCTGCTCTTGCAAGAGGACCCAGGTTCGATCCCCCAAGTACCCCAAGTGGAGGCTAAGAACCGTCTGTAACTCCCATTCCAGGAGAACTCAAGTTACAGGGGAATCCGAAGACCCTCTTCCTGACCTCCGCGGCATTGCCATGACACGGGTGCACAAGCCCACATGCAGACAGTAAATTCAAATAACAATTGTAACATACAATTTAAAAATTAAAAAAAAAAAAAAAAGAAATAAAAAGGAAAATAATTTTTAAAATAAGCCGGTGCTTATTTTAGGATTTGCTGAAGGAGGCCGAGGCAGGAGGATGCTGGAGTCAAGGCCTCTTGGCTAACACTTTTAAAAAAAAAAAAAAAAAAAGAAAGAAAGAAAAGGGAAGACTCAGGAGAGATAGCTCAATGATTAAGGCATTTGCCACACATAGGGGAACCAGAGTTCAGATCCCCAGAACTCCTGTAAATCCCAAGTGGGCGTAGCAACTCAACTCACCTGTAATCCCAGCATCAGTATGTAGACACCAGGAGCTCCTGGAGCAAGATGCTTAATGAGACTACCCTATCGATGAACTCTGGGTTTGATTGAGAGACCCTGCCTTTAGAGAATAAGGTAGAAGAGCAAGCAGGAAGATTCCCAATATCCACCTTAGACCTCCATACACACACCATACATACACCTGCACACAGCTGCATGCACCCATGCAAACACGCGTATACATACATGCCAGACACAGACATGCAAAGAAGAAAAGAAGAAGAAGAAAAAAAAAAAAACAGAAACAAAAGAGACAGGAGCAGGTAAAGCTGGGCAGAAAGGAACATCCTGCTCACACCTCAAACCCGTCTTTCCAGCCTCCATCTTGACAGGTTCCCTGTAACTCTGAAGATGTGGCTGTTTCTGTCCTGCACAGACTCAGAACAATGGCTTCCATATAGCTGATTCCAGGAAGCCTCTGTCTATACACTGAGGCAAGCCACCATGATCACAGAGTTGGACTCAGCACTGCAGTCACTGTGCAGTGACCCAGTGCTGCTGGGGGTGGCCGAATTCAGTAGAGGAATCCTGTTAGATGTCGGCCAGGGACAGCCCCTGAGCCTTAGCTGAGGGGCACTTGTGCCCTCTGTTGCAGGCCCACACTTCTAGGGAAGAGAGGAGAGAGTAGTGTCCGCTCCACTTCACACAGCTGGACTGTGTTCCCCTTGGGTTTAGTAGACGGTTCAGATGACAGAGTCAGGATAGAGTTAGCAAGGGGGAGGCAGGTCTGTATGAGATGAGTGTGTGGACCCCACCGGCTGAAAGAGTATATGAGAATGAGTGTGTAGAGCCCACCGGCCGAAAGAGTGTATGAGAATGAGCGTGTGGATCCCACCGGCTAAGAGAGTGTATGAGAATGAGTATATAGACCCTACCAGCTGAGAGAGTGTATGAGAATGAGTACATAGACCCCGCCAGCTGAGAGTGTATGAGAATGAGTATATAGACCCCACCAGCTGAGAGAGTGTATGAGAATGAGTATATAGACCCCACCAGCTGAGAGAGTGTATGAGAATGAGTGTGTGGACCCCTCCAGTTGAGAGAGTGTATGAGAATGAGTGTGTGGACCCCTCCAGTTGAGAGAGTGTATGAGAATGAGTGTGTGGACCCCACCAGCTCAGAGAGTGTATGAGAATGAGTGTGTGGACCCCACCAGCTCAGAGAGTGGGGGAGGGTGTACCTTCAGTGGGCAAATCCATATTGTGTGCCATGGGCACTTTTTCTTAATCAGCCCTCACACCACAAGCAAAAGCCATTGGTAAGACCATGAGGAAACTACTCATAGCAAGCCCAGGCGTCCTGAAAGAACAGGGAGTTTAAAGACTCAAGGAGCAAATTTCTGAAAGCAGAAAGATTTGCACTGAAAGAAATTATACTCAGCCGGCTGTGGTGGTGCACACCTTTAATCCCAGCACTCAGGAGGCAGAGGCAGGCGGATCTCTGTGAATTCAAGGCCAGCCTGGTCTACAGAGCAAGCTCCAGGCCAGCTGTGACTAAAAGGGAAACCCTGTCTCAAAAATAGCAAAAAAAAAAAAAAAAAAAAAAAAAAAACAAAGAAGAAGAAATTATTCTCACTCCAAAATTACATGTGAATTGTAGGCTGTCTTCTCAGGGGCATGCTGTTAGTAAGAGACCCAACCTCCAAGCATCCCTGCTCAGAAGTTTGGGAGTCAGAATGGAGCAGAAGAGGTCTTCATGGCCTGCTGCTGCACAGCGGGCTGCACAGCTTGCTGACCAGCTGCCAGAAGAGGCGCTGCCGATTCCTGGCCACTCCAATGTGCAGGTGGAGGGTAGTAGGGCTGGCTGACAAATGGGCATAAGGAACACAGACTGCCATGTAGGTGTGCGCTGCTATCTACTGACAAACCACCATGTCCCAAGCCCTCTGGGGAGGGTCTCACCAGGCTTGAGGTTTCCACTGACCACTAGGGAGCCCACCCTACTGCAAGCCTCTCTACAGCGCCCTGTACCTCTACCACCAAAGAAGTGGAGGCTCCGGCCAGATAGGGGTACAGCCTCATCACAAGCAGCTGGTTACAAGCTGGCCACATTCTGCTGATCAGAGGTTACAGCTCTGCCATACCTAGGGTTGGGACACAGCAGTAGGCCAAGTGGGGGCTCCCATCTGAATCTCTGCACTGTAATGAGCATTGTACAAGAGTGAAGCATTCCTTAACCACTGGAGGTGCTTAGCTGGAGGCTATAGGTGTCTAGGTACAGTGGGAAGGACAGGTGGAGGCAGCAGGATCTTGGGGAGCAGAAAGTGTCGTGGCAGTCTGCAAAGGCTACCAGGTGGGGCAGTGTGCCAACTCCAGAACCTACATGGCAGTCTGTGTTCCTTATGCCCATTTGTCAGCCAGCCCTACTACCCTCCACCTGCACGTTGGAGTGGCCAGGAGTTGGCAGTGCCTCTTCTGGCAACCGGTTGGTCATCTCGATGTTTCCCCGCATTGGTGCCAGTCTCCAGAACCAGAACCAGAGCTGCTGACTCGGGACCTCACCCTTGGCTGGGACCGTGGTGAAGCAGGTTCCCCTTACCCTGACTCCTGCACAGACCAGCTTGCTCCTGCTCTTAGGGCCTGGCTGCTGTCTGTCCAGAAATTCTCCATGCAGCTACTTTGTCCTGCACTTAGCTCTCACCCACCTGGGGAGTCTGGTGCAGCAGATCTAAGAAAACAAAGATCAGGACTGATGGGGCATTCTGAGAGATTGGTTGACAGAGGGTGTGTTAGAACGTTCCTAAGGAAAGTGCAGCTTGAGAGCGGCTGAGACCTGGCGTAGGGACACAGAAGGCTGTCTTCTCTCTTTTTTTTTTTTTCCCCCTCATTGCTCTACAAGCTACGTGGTAACTGACATGTATTAATTGACACTGCATGTGTCACATTATGACTACTCTCCAGGCCATAATCTCTGTCAGACACAGAAAATGGCAGAAGAGGGTGCAGTAAGCATCCAACAGGACAGCTCTGACACACTATCTTGGAACTGCTGGAGATTCCTTGGTAATTAAAGCCTGTCTGGAGATTTCTTAATCCTTGAAACAGAAAGTGCTATTGTTTGAAATTGGATCATTATGGTCAGGGCATTTCTAATTTTATTTTATTTATTTTTGTATGTATATGAGTGTACTGTCTGCATGTAGGTTTGTGCACCCGTGTCGTGCAATGCCGCGGAGGTCAGAAGAGGGTGTCGGATTCCCCTGGAACTGGAGTTCTACTGGAGTTGGAGTTTCAGACGGTTCTCAGCCGCCATGTGGGTGCTGGGGATCGAACCCGGGTCCTCTGTAAGAGCAGTCAGCGCTCTCAACCGCTAGGCCACCTCTCCAGCCCGGTCAGGGCATTTCTACACATGATAAAAACATAACTAGCAGGCTGGGCGTGGTGGCGCACGCATTTAATCCTAGCACTTGGGCGGCAGAGGCAGGCAGATCTTCGTGAGTTCAAGGCCAGCCTGGTCTACAGAGTGAGTTCCAGGACAGCTGGGGCTATAGGGAGACCCTGTCTCGAAAAGACAAAAAAACAAAAAAAAAACAGAACTAGCAGAATTCCCCAAGTTTTAATACCTGGACTTGAGCTCATTTGATATTTTTCAAATGATGTGGAAAGAACTTATTAAAATTCATTTTCATCGATTAGACCAAGTCCTGTATGTAATGGCACACAGACAGTGGGGTTGTTCTTGAAGCATCCAGCTGCAAGGAGGAGTTCATTGAACCTGCACTGAACCTACTCCCTGCATTGATGGACAGAGCCAGTGCAGCCTGTAAGAGCACAAGACAGTTGATACTAGAGCAGGGTGGAAGGCCCCGGTGATGACAGGGATGGCTGTGCTCCTGCCCCTCCTGTGCTTGAGCTCCACTGTGAAGTGCTCCTAACAAAGAGCCGTGTGGTCTAGTATGTAGTGCTGGTCTCTGTTCTTCTTTGAGTACCTGAAGACACTGGTCACTCACTAGCAACTGTTCCCTGAGCAGAACTCAGTGGCTACCATTGCAGGGGAGGTGTCCCTGGGCCTTTCACAGTCAAGACTCTAGAATACTGCTCTGGTTGACTCACTGCCTTCCCTAAGCTCTGGAAAGCCCACGATTGCCTCATAGTTTCCACCTAAATTCTGTCCTGTAAAAAAGCCTAGCACCCAACCCTATAAAATAACAGAGACAGAGAGGCCTTTCAGCACAGATCATTCAGAGCTCGAGTTGTGGGCACAGTCTGACAGCCGGATGAGCTACTCTGGGCTGGTATTGTAGGAAACAGGCTCATCCATGCATGGCTTGAACTTTCAGGTCCTGTTGGGCCCGTGTTTTTTTGTTTGTTTGTTTTTTCGTTTTTTGTTTTTGGGGGTCTTTTCAAGACAGGGTCTCCCTGTAGCCCCAGCTGTCCTGGAACTCACTCTGTAGACCAGGCTGGCCTTGAACTCACAAAGATCCTCCTGCCTCTGCCTCCCGAGTGCTAGGATTAAAGGCATGCGCCACCACACCCGGTGGGCCCGTTTCTATCCTGTGGTTGCTCCCAGTCCCAGGCTAGGTGGCTGGGACAATGGCCCTGTTTGCCCTTCTGCCCATGTCCCAGGCTAGGTGGCTGGGACAATGGCCCTGTTTGCCCTTCTTCTGCCACTGTTCTGCCACTCGTCAGAGGCTGAGAAGTGTCTGTAGTTTGCTTCTTAAGGTAGGAATGCAAGGATCAAAATTTCAGGAGGCTGGAATCTCTAGCAGAGATCATTGTACAGTGTCTGATAGATTGGGGCGGGGGGGGGGGG
>VZQC01014630.1:318051-363444 GCA_009823505.1 Rhizomys pruinosus | reverse complement strand
GGGGGGGGGGGGGGGCTCTAGCTCAGGAGGACCAGGATCCTATGACTTCTAGTTTTGAGGCATTTTTGTCTGTTCTTTTTTGAGTTGTTGGGGATCGAACCCAGGACCTTGTGCCTCTTAAGTAGTATCCAGGGCCTTCCGAGTCAGGGATGGCTCCAGAAGAGAAAGGAAAAGGTGAGATGAGGAGGAAGCTTATGTAGACAGAGACTCCTCTGAGGACCTGGGGGCAGAGAGGGAGTGCCTGAGCCAGAGAGAGCAGGGGTTGGGGGTCTAGAAGGAACCACCCACGGAGACCACGCCTTCCCCAGGTGGGGTCTGCAGGTGCTTGGACAAGGCTCCAGGGCAGAGCCATTGGGGTCTGAGGTGAGCACCTTGAGCTGGGCGGTGGCCATGACAGGCCAGAGCTTGAAGATATTTCCTGAGTATTCACAGAATTTGGTGGCTGAGGATATTTCTGGTAGAGGCTGTAAGCCAAGATCTCTGCAGACTCCTCTGGGAACCTGAGCGGTTGGTGCCAGCAGTCGTATACTGAGAAAAATAAGTCCAAGCAGGGTGGCTGGGCAAAGCTACTGGAACCTTAGGTGAAGCTGGGCTAGGGTCAGGACACAGGTTTGAAGCTGCATCCAGATGAGGAGACATGGCTGCTATTATTCAGCACCACAAGTGCCAGGCCCGCTCCCGGAAGTCTAGCACTGTGGTCTCACTGATACCACACTTCTCTGGAGCACACCTCATTTTCTTAATTTTGAACATAAGAAACTGAGGATCCAGAATGATGTGACTTGTCCCTTCCCACTAGAGGCATGATTCCAGTCAGGCCTCTGCCTCTCTGAGGCCTGTGCTGCTCTGTTCTGCTTGGAGCTAAGGTGGCCTCCAGGGAAGAAGAGCTAATACAGGCAAACAAGGTTCATCGGAGAGTGATTTGGGTGGGCTGTTAAGAGTAATGGGAGCCAGCCCCATTACAGATCACCGATAATAGAGTCATGCGTCACCAGCAGAAGCAGACTCTGGATTGGACCATGCAAGGTCTTATATCATGTCCATCCTCTTATCCAGAGGTTGGAAGACAAATGTGTAGGGCTGGGCATGGTGGCACATTCCTCTAATCTTAGTACTTGGGAGGCAGAGGCAGGCAGATCTCTGTGAGATCAAGCCAGCTGGGTTTCCATGTAGACCGTGTCTCAAAAACAAACAAAAAATAATAATAAAATAAAGAAGCATGCAATGGTAAAGAATGCTGGTGACCAGGGCACATCTCAGACTTGCCGTCCAGGCAGAGTTAAGGGTCTCAGCACCAATTCCTCAGTTCCTTTCAGTGCCAAAGAGTACTCAGGGACCTATGCTTCCTAAATGTGGAAACAAGTACACATGCCACTTATGTGAATCCAGATGTGAGCTGGGAACCCATAGCAGTAGACGTACCATGGGACTTGCAAGAAAAGAAAAGAAACAATCAAGGAAGTGACGAGAAATCCCACAGAGTGGGAGGAAACCTTCACTGCAGATACATCTGACAAAGCATTGATTTCCAGAATATATAAACTACTCAAAAAACAAAGAAAAAAGAAAACAAATGACCCGCTCAATAGATGGAGCAAAGAACTGAACAGAGACTTCACAATCGAGGAAATAGAAATGGCGCTAATCCATATGGCTGAGAAAACACCTCACAGAGAAACTGCCTCAACATCATAATCATTAATGAAATGCAAATGAAAACCACTTTTAAATATCATCCTACTCCAATACAGACTGGCTAAGATCAAGAAAGACAAATTGAACCAGTGCTGAAGAGGTTGGGGAAAGGGGAACACTTCATCCACTGCTGGTGGAATGTAACTTGTACAGCCACTATGGGAAAGTTAGTGTGGAGAACCCTTGGAAGGACTTGGAAAAATGATACTTCACCACCCGACCCAGCCATACCACTCCTGGGCATGTACCTTCAAGACTTACGCCAACACAGAGATACATGCACGGCCATTTATCATGCAGCTTCTCTTCACAATAGCAAGGAGCTGGAACCAAAATTGCCCCTCAACTGACGAGTGGATAGAGAAAATGTGGTACATCCTACACAATGGGAATTCTATGCAGCAGTAAAGAAGACGACATCACGAGCTTTGCAGGAAAATTGGCTAGAGCTAGAAGACATCATGGCTGGAGTTGTTGAAGTACACTATACCCAGAAAAACAAACGATGCATTGTATCACTCATCTGTGGAATGCTTTAGTGCCAATTACCCGTTGTAAGTCATTTCCATTGTGCTAGGCCCCCTGAGCTTATTTACAAACAGATTTGGGCGTAATGCATTTTGGACAACAACAACAACAACAGAAAATACTGCATCAAAGAACTGTCTGTGAAACATTTATGAACTCTGCTCAAAACAGTCAACTTCCCATGGAAAATATTGAAGAAAACTAAGAGATGAAAACATGTTTGGCAGAAAGTGCACGAGCTCTGGTGGGTGGGGAATGGGGGAGGTATGTGAAACATGGGGGATATTGTCTTAGAATTTGTATAAAAATAAATAATAAATAAGAAAGAAAGAAAAGAAAGAAAGAAAGAAAAAAAGAAATGAAGAGGGAAAAAGAGAGGAGGAGAGGAGAAAATAAAGAAAGAGGGGAAGAGAAAAAAAGAAGAAGGAAGAAAAGGAAGGGAAGGAAGCGAAGGAGGAAAGGAAGGAAGGAAGGAAGGAAGGAAGGAAGAAGGAGGAAGGAAGGAAGGAAGGAAGGAAGGAGAAGGAGGAAGGAAGGAAGGAAAGAAAGAAAGAAAGAAAGAAAGAAAGAAAGAAAGAAAGAAAGAAAGAAAGAAAGAAAGAAAGAAAGAAAGAAAGAAAGAAAGAAAGAAAGAAAGAAAGAAAGAAAGAAAGAAAGAAAGAAAGAAAGAAAAGGGGACATGGGGGTGACTTACTGGCTCTCACAGCCTGGAGAGGCCCAGCAGTCCATGAGGCAGATGTGGAGTACATCTTTCCAGCAGAGCAAGTGAACATGCAGAGCCAGGAGGGCTGTGGACCATGTGCATGGCAAGGACAGTGAATTGCATCTGTGGCCTGTCCTAGCCAGTTGTCCCCAGTACCATCTTAACCCTCTAGAAGCCAATGCAACCATCCAGTTTTCAGTAAGCGGCCCCTAGTGAGAGGCTTCTTTTTATTTCTTCCCTGTTTTGTTTTGTTTTGTTTTGTTTTGTTTTGTTTTGTTTTGTTTTGTTTTGTTTTGTTTTGTTATAGGGTCTCCCTGAAGCCCCAGCTGGCCTGGGAACTCTGTGTAGAGCAGGCTAGCTGGCCTTGATCTGACAGAGATCCATTTGTCTCTGCCTCCTAAGTGCTGGAGCTAAAGGCTTTCACCACCATGCCCAGCCCAGAGTTTTATCTTGATTTTTTATGTTGATACCTAATGCAGTATTTTGGGTTTGGTTTGTTTGTTTGGGGGGTGGTTGGTTTGTTTTTGAGGCATATCTCCCTGCAGTCCAAGCCAACCTGGAACTCACTATGTAGACCAAGCTGGCCTGCCTCTGTCTCCCGTGCTGGGATTAAAGGTGTGTACCAACACATCCAACTCCAAATGCAGTATTTTAAAAAACAGTTTGAGAGCCAAACCAAATATATCCATGAACTACATGCCCCCAACCTCAGCACAGCAGCTGTCCTGAGCACACAGGGGCTGTGTGCAGTGGCAGGGGGTGGGGGGGTGCCTATAGTGGCTCTGGCCAGCTGTGAGTGGGGCCTTTACCCCTCCTGACCCTGTGCAGTCTAACTATACCTGATGGTCCTCTCCAGTTTGAGGTTTTTTGGTTTGGGGGGAGTGGTTGTTGGTTTTTTGTTGGGTTTATTTGGTTTGTTTTTTGTCTTTTTGAGAGAGTCTCCCTGTAGCTCCTGCTGTCCTGGAACTCTCTCTGTAGACCAGGCTGGCTTTGAACTCACAGAGATCTGCCTGCCTCTGCCTCCTAAGTGCTAGGATTAAAGGTGTGCGACACCATGCCTGGCTCAGTTTGAGATTTTTTTTACCTGACATCATGGCTCCTATCTCTATGCTGAGATGTACCAAGTAAATATAGTTGAAGGGTTCTTGTTACAGAAGTCAGTGAGATGTGATTTCTCAGAGATCTCACATGTCTCCAGTACTTGTTCTCCTTGAGGAAGGATTTTGTAATGATGGTGGCTGCTTGAGCAGAGCTGAAAGTAAGCACTGAGTCAGTCTCATTCTGCCCTGGAATTTACATGGGAAAGCTGCTTTGACCAGCAGCCAGGCCGAGGCCTCCAGCTGACAGGGCCAGCACAATGGAGATGCACTGTGGTAGCCTCTGGGAACTCCATGGACAGGAATGGGCGTGACCAGCTGTCCACCTGGTCTCTCCTTGGCCCCGGCTCTCTCAGAGGTTTGCCTGCCACCAAAACACATGAGAAATGGGGACTTTTCAGCCTGTGTCACAGCAGCCCTAAGGTCCAGTGGGACTTGTTGAATGGCTTTTGACCTCTGCCCCAGGCTATAGACATTTCCTTTTTTTTTTTTTTTTTAATTTTTTTATTTTTGAGACAGGGTCTCTCTGTAGCCCCAGCTGGTCTGCCACTGACATTTCCTGAGCTATCCTGAGCTCTCTAGAGTTACAGAAACACTATCCCCTTGCCAGGCTGGCTTCTGGGTCCAGCCATGGCTTGCTCACCAGGCTACTTTGGATGAGACCTTCAGTGTCAAGCTGAGATATCACTTGCCAACATCCCACTAGGGATGCCAGAGGCCCTGGGCACAAAGCCCTTTCTGAGAGGCCCTGGGCACAAAGCCCTTCCTGAGAGGCTCTTCACTTCCTCTGTACATCAGCACAGTGCTGACCTATGACAAATATTTCTGGTCTGAACAAAAAAATAATAATTGTTGATGAGAGAAGAAAGGCAGACGTGGGGGTACGGGTGAAGCTTGGGCCCTTTCTGCCTCCTTCCTGGTCCCTAGGGGTTTTATTTGTATTTCCTAGACACTGGCCTCTTGTGTTACTTCACCCTTAGCCTATGTTTGCTGAGATGGCCTCTCAGCAGCTGTCAACAAGAACCCTACTACGTGAAGCCTCTGGCAGTGGGTCTGTTTATTTCTAGACTCTCCTACTCAATTGGGATGTCTGCTTGCCAGCATAGTTCTCAGCAAGCAATCTCCCTAAAGTCCCAACCATGAGTGAGCCTGGTGGTGTGAGCACCACCAAGAAGATCAGGAAACCCTGTGAGATGGTGTAAGGCCCCAGAGGGGTACCCCCACCCAAGCTGTAAGCTGATCTGTGAGTTGTCAAGCCATAAGCACCCTTCCCCAAGGGACAGGCTTTCTTGCGCTTGGCTATGCTCAGAGTGCACTGGATGAGAAGCTAGGTTACTCTGCCTGGCTCTGCATCACAGACCAGGGAGGAAGAAGCCATTCATTTTTTCCCCTGACCTTTACTTTGGAGTGAGTGATTCATAGAATGTTCATGCTCAGAGAAGAGAAAGACATTGGTCCTGGCCTGAGCACCTTTGCCTGCAGAGGTAGAGTGAGCCACCAAGCCCCCTTTGAGAGACCACCTTGGTCAGCAGAAACTGTCTGCCAAATATTTCACCTGCCTTTGAAAGGAATTGGGTGTCTGAGCTGAAATTCAGCTAGTTATCACCCAGCATCCAGCTCGACACAAGAGCCTTTCTCTCTTCCGTCTCAGCTTTGTGCCTGTCTTTCCTGTAGGCCTACTGTCCCATACCTCTCCCCAGCTGCCAGGGCTACATTCCTAGGAACTTGAAGGACAGACTCATCACCACCCCTTTCCCTGATGACCTCTGGCCCCCCTTTGAGGATGGACATGTAGTCCTATCCTTAGTGGCCTGTCCCGGCCCAAATCCTACTCCTTAAAGGAGGGAGGCAGAGTAGGGCAGGAGAGCCAAACTAATACATTAGGGGGAGAAGCACCACTGCACTGCCCTGTGTCTACACCGGTGGCTGGCCCCCTGTGGAGATGGCTCCTTGCCACGCTAGGCCTCACTACTGAAGGATGACTGGTGGGCTCTTGGCACAGCCACCTGCCACCCCAGGTGATGAAACTTCCAACAGTGCTCAGGGCTCCTGCTCCCTCCTCATGAATAGACGAAGCACACACCTCCCTAGGGAGTTCACGGGAAAGGTAGGCAGGAAAGAGCCTTTGGAATAAATAATTTACAGTCTGGTTATTATATCCTTGGGTGGTGACGGAGAGGCTGAGTTTTTAGCAGGGGAGGGAGAGTGAACAAAGCCTAACAAAAACTGAGGTTAAAGCATAAGTAATGTACATTTACACTTTGCTTCAGGCGGGGGAAGCAGATGATGAAATACTCAGAGCTCGTTTCCTGTTTAATTTTTGATGCAAAGCCATCAGGGAGTCATTCTCCTTCACTCTCAATTTCAGGGGTCCTGAAACCCTGCATTTCTCTGAGGTAATAACCTGTGCTTTCTGCTCTGATTGATCAGTGCGGATGGAGCCTGTGCTGGCTCGGAGGCTTTCCTGCAGCCCACTGCCTGGGTGCCCGCCATCCTAGGCCAGTTTCCTGGAAATCCAGGCTCTTCTGCCAGTGACTCAGCCCACAGCTTAGAAAGTCCCAGGCTTCTCCCAGCAAAGCCCCAGGCCTGTCTCCCTACAGAGCCCCCTGTGGGAAGTGCTAGCGCAGACACCTCCCTCCCTCCAGACTTCTGCTTCCGCTGGGTGCCAAGTGCTGAGCCCTGCTGCAGCACCACAGCCTCCGTCCCCACTTGTCCATAGCTGAGAATCCCAAATTAAGACTGCAGGTTTGGTTGGGTGTTATCTGAGAGAGCACAGCAGCCTTAATCAGCTGTTATCTATGACCGAGCTCCTTGTTTCTCTGACGGGGTTGGATAATTTTACTGTTTGACCAAAAACACTGAGGTCACCTGATCTGGCCCAGGGAGGGTACCAGCTCAACCAGCATGCTCTGCTCGTAGGACCTCCTTTATCTGCTCCACCTCGGCCTAGGGAGCTGGCATAGGGCTGAGTGCCTCTGTGTTCTGGGGACTGGCTTAGCACTTGTTTTCCAGTAGTCTTGGATGCTCTCAGTCACCCTCGTCCCTGTAGTACCTTGAGCAAACCTCCTTCCTTTACTGTGCCCTCACAGCTGCTCTGTGCTGCCGCTTTCCCAGCCCAGCAGCTCTGCCCGTGGCTTTGTCTCATTTCAGCAGTCTCCACCAAGCCTTTTACACAACTGAAAACAAAGTCTTCTGCCTCTGCCTTTCTGGTGGAGGAACTGTGGCGTGGGCTCAGTTCCATCAGAGGGGAGCCTGGTGGGGCCATAGCCCTGTAGGGCCAGCTATTCCAAACAGGGTCAAGCATGAGATGTCTAGGACCTGGTTAGTGGGTGGGTGCTTTACCCTTGGGATTTTGATGACTTGGCATTTCCACTGAGCTTAAGAGCATGCATGGGTGGGTATGCTTTATCTAGACACTGAGATCCAAGAGCACCCAGCCAGGCGCTGCCTGGAGGCCACACTGGGCTCCAGCTGATCACAGATGCCATCGCCATCTCCCTAGTTTGTATACTTTCTTCTAACTCCCAAAATGGAAAGTTTTCACTTGATTAAATTTGAGGCTTCACCATAGAGTTTAATTGCAATAATTGACTTTGCTTCTGTCTCAACAAAGAGTGGAGCCTCCTGTAATCCAGGCTTTATTGAGCATATGGGAGCTATTTATTGCCTGAACTTAGATCCACTTTTGATTATCTCCTGATTGCCTCTTAATTTTGACTTGGGGAGGGGCTGTGTGGGAGGGGGGACATTTGGGAGTGAAGTTTGTGGACAGGGAGGGACTGTGAGGATGCAGAAGGAGGGGGGGTGGCTTTTCCATCTTAATCTTTACTTTCCTTCTGGATTTTAAATTTTTCCATTATGTTTTGGTCTTTTATTAAGACATAGAGAAAATGTGCCCTTTTACCTACCAGCATGCAGTCTCATTAGTCTAAATAAAAATAACAAGAATCCTTGAGTCTCTCAGGAAATTAGCAGGGAGAAGAGATTGCTATTCCAGAACCGAAATCTGCCGCACTGATCATCGCTTTGTTTCCACAGGAGCTTGTTTCTCAGAGATGGAAGGGTGGGGCTGAGAGAGGCAGCACACCGTGGGAATTCATGCTTCTTGGTCTGTAGCTGTGCGTGAGCTCCAGCTTGGAACTCGCGCCAAGAGCCGTGCATCTCTGACTGGCCCTCACTCTGCCTATGGCTCCTCCAAGGCCTTTGCCTTATCTCAGGGTCTCACAGGGACCCCATGAGGAAGGCACCCCATTTTTTGCTTCACAGATGGTGAAGCTGTTCCTGGAAAGACGGAGCCATGAAGCAAGTCCCAAGCAAGGCTGTCATCTCAGCCCTGCAGAGTGGCCACGGTGTGAACCCCCCAGCTTGGTGGGGCCCTATCTTCAGACCAGCAGCAGAGCAAAGGGAAGCTGAGCGCAGTGCCGTCAGGTCGCCGTCCCCACTCCCATCCTCTTTACCCCACTCAGCTCCAGGCAGAAGGTCGCTTTGATCCCTCTTCCTCTGGTTCAACAAATGCATGTTGAAGATCTGCATTTGGGATACCAATAAGCAGTCTGGCACATTTAGATTCAGGTGCCACCAGGCCTCGGTCCCTCCTGAAGACAGAGCAGCAGGAGTCTTGAGGTGCTGTTGACTTCTAGAAAGGAAAGCAGAATGAGGGGGATGAGGATGGAGCCATTAGAGGAGACTGTGCCACCCTTGCAGCCACAGAGCATGTGGTCGAGAGGAGGGCAGGAAAGGAGCTGGGATGGAGAAGGGCGGCGGTAAGGCTGGGCAAGCCCTGGGACCCCGGAACTGGCTGGAAGGTATTAGGTGCAGTTTAGATGTGCCCACTGGTCCTGCTATGGAATCAGGGTCTGGAGCCACCAAGAAGGGTGAGTTTGTTTTACATGGTATTTGGGGGTGTCTGTCAGCTGAGGGAACGTGAAGAGTGCTATGCCTGAGGATACATAATGAAGACAGACTGGAGAGAGAAGCTTGCTGACCCTGGGAGAAGGCTACCCGAGGACTTGAAGCAGGAGGGCCAGGGAGAGAGGACAATTAGGAGGGATAGCATCTGCTGTGCCACACATGACGCGGGGTCATGATGGGGAAGCCATTTTTCCAAATGGGAACGGTGAGGGATGGGACTCCTGGAGCTCCACTGTGGCCGTCTTTGGAATCTGTCAGGAAGAACTGAAGAGCTGCTCAGCTGACGCTGACTCTGGCCAGGCTGCCCACAGTGCCACTCCAGCACCAGACCATCCTGAGATACTTGTCTGTCTTGGGCCCATGTAGAGCTCAGAGGACAGTCTGGTCGTCACTTGTAGTCATGGTATCCTTGGCTCCTTGGTCTACCGCACTCCAGCCTCTGCCCCCAGGCTCCAGCCTCTGCCCCTAGGCCCCAGCCACTGCCCTCAGGCTCCAGCCTCTGCCCCCAGGCTCCAGCCTCTGCTCCTCCTTTCCCTTCCATTTCCATATGACTAGCTTGTCACGGGTGGACAGATACTGCTTTCCATAATTTCACATGTGATGTGATGATCCAGGAGAGGCAGAGAGCAGCATCTTAGGACTGTTTCCGGCTGTATCTCTGCAGAGAGCCATCAGCCACCTGGTAGGAAGCACTGTCCTGTTGCTTTGTGTCTTCAGACCAGGGATACATGCCTGGCTGGCTGGTCAGGAAGGCCTGGGCTCTCCTGGATGCTGCTTCTGCTTTGATGAGCAGGCAGTAGAGGAGGGGCACCCAAGGCTAGAGAGGCTGCTAGCTACCAGCACAGCCTGCTGGACAGACTGTAGGCTGTGCTTAGCAGGCAGTGTTGAGTGCTCAGCCACATGGCAAGGTCAGTGAGTCCCCAACTGAGAGAAACAATGGAGACAGCAACAGGATGCTTGATGTCCCTGACATCCTCTGCTGAGCCCCTGGGGACACTGCAGCATGGTCTCTGTCCTGGCTGTGAGTCATGCCAGGTGTACCCAGCCAGTCTCCCTCCTGAGCTACTCTCTAGGGAGCAGCAGTGAGGTTGCCATCAACGTCATAGGTGTGTGTGTCACTCAGCACCCACCTCTGAATACTTGATCTGATGACTTCTACAAAAGAAAGTAGAAAAGAAAGTGAACCATGACTCCAGTCAAAGCCATCTGGGCTCTGACCTGCATCCTGACCCTGACCTGTACCCTGACCCTGACTCCTTAGCACTGAGCCAGGATCCTTCCCTCACTTTATTCTCTAGGAAACAAAACCAGTAGCATTGGTTTGGGCACCTATGGTGGTTAGCTTTGTCACTTGGGACAGACACCTGAGTACATTTGTCAGGGCGTTCTAGACAGGTTTGTCTGAAAAGGAAGACCACCCTAAATGTGGTGCCACCATCCATCCATGGTGTGGGGACCCCCCTAAATGTGGGTGCCACCATCCATCCATCCATGGTGTGGGGACCACCCTAAATGTGGTGCCACCATCCATCCATGGTGTGGGGACCACCCCAAATGTGGTGCCACCATCCATCCATGGTGTGGGGACCACCCTAAATGTGGGTGCCACCACCATCCATCCATGGTGTGGGGACCACCCTAAATGTGCCACCATCCATCCATCCATGGTTGGGGACCACCCTAAATGTGCCACCATCCATCCATCCATGTTGTGGGGACCACCCTAAGTGTGGTGCCACCATCCATCCATCCATAGTGTGGGGACCACCCTAAGTGTGGTGCCACCATCCATCCATCCATGGTGTGGGGACCACCCCAAATGTGGGTGCCACCATCCATCCATCCATGGTGTGGGGACCACCCTAAATGTGGCGCCACCATCCATCCATCCATTGTTGGGGACCACCCTAAATGTGCCACCATCCATCCGTCCATGTTGTGGGGACCACCCTAAGTGTGGTGCCACCATCCATCCATCCATGGTGTGGGGACCACCCTAAATGTGCCACCATCCATCCATCCATGTTGTGGGGACCACCCTAAGTGTGGTGCCACCATCTATCCATCCATGGTGTGGGGACCAGATAGAATAAATAGGTAAGAAGGAAAGCCGACAGCACACCAGCATTCCTCTCTCCTCCTTGCCTGTGGATCCAGCATGTCTAGCCATAGTGCGCAGCCACCATCCCTTCCCTGGCTGGCAAGACAGACTGAATCTTCCAAACTGTAAGGGCCAACAAGAAATGGTCTAGACCTATAATAAATTTCTGTGGGTTTTTTTTTTTTTTTTTTTTTTTTTTTTTTTTTTTGAGACAGGGTCTCCTTTAGCCCCAGCTGTCCTGGAACTCACTCCTGTAGACCAGGCTGGCCTTGAACTCACAAAGACCCGCCTGCCTCTGCCTCCCAAGTGCTAGGATTAAAGGCGTGTGCCACCATGCCTGGCCTAAAATTGAATTTTATCAGGTATTTGGTCATAGGGGTGGAAAACGTAACCAACACTCAGAAAGGAGGAAAGAACAGGCAAGTTAGGCCTCGCATAGGTTCCTCAGCTCGCTGAAGCTTCATTGCAAAGTCGTGGGATGCCCAGCTCACCACAGAGGAAAGGACCTCCCCATCACCACTGTGACTGACAGGGAACCAGGGTACACCTGGGTTCTCAGAGCTGTTTGTAGAGCAGCACTAGTAGAGGACCTGGTCACACAGTTATGAGACCTTCCTGGGCGACTGTGAGCCAGCACTTCCCTGAGCATTATCAGAAGAACAGACGTACAGTAACCAAATATCCCAATAAGGAGAATAACAATGGCTTAGCTAGCCGTGACCTGCATCTACACCACAGCCCGTGTGTGTTCACAGGCATTGGCTTGGCTCCACAGTCATGTGGGGAAACTGACTGTTGGGCTTTTCTCTAAGTCCAAAGTAAATCAAAGTGAGAGACTTCGTAATCAATAAAATTATACTCTAGTTACACACCCAGGCTGAGATTAAAATCCTGCCTTTGAACTGTGGCCTGTGCAGCCCCAGCCTGCAGCATTCCTGTCCTGTCTTGTCTTGCTCTTGGGCCCTTTAGTAGAAGCATGGGGGATAGAGGGCTAACCTGGCAAAGAGCCTTACATAAGAGCAGCCTGCTCCCAGACACTTGCGTCTCCCATGTCCCCCCATTATGTAAGAAGATGTGTTTATGAAGCCTCATAAATCATCCTGCGATATCTGAGCACCTGAGCTACATAGAGCTCCCTGAGAACCGAGTCGGGCTGGCTTGAAGCTGGAGCAGGGCGTGGGCGTCTGCCTGGTGCAGCTACAGGCCGCATCCTCAGCAGACACTCGTGAGGACATGCTGCCTACTGTTGGTGTTCTCAGTGGTGTCCTGGTGCCATGAGAGTCTGGGGCTGGCCAAGCCCACTTGTCTAAGGGCCTCTCCTCTTTCAGTTCAAGAAAGCACCATCTCAGCAGCACAGCTCTGGCCTCGAGGGTACTGGGCCCTTTACAGTCCTAGCAGCACAGGTGTGATGCATGTTGACATCCCCTGGCCTTCTGGGGCAGGTGGTCCACAGCCAGGTCACCCACCCCCTTGCTAACTAGGCCATTAACAACAAAGTGCCTTGTTTTGCCCCATCATTTCACTTCTGATGCTGATACTGCCCCGTTGACCACCACAGGAGCCCCAGCTACTTAAAGCAGGCAAGCTTCATGTTAGAGAGGGTCACATTGGAGTTGGAAACCACTATGGAAGAACAAGAGTTCCATTTCCTTCTCACTTGGTTCTAAAGAGAAGCAGTGTGTCACACAAGGTGGGTAGAGTGAACCACAACAGCCACCAGCTGCCACCCACTTCTGTCCAGGATTCTTGGCTGACTTTGCCATAGGGTCAGTTCTGAGAGCCTAGCCCAGCCCTTTCCAGCTGTAGTGCACTCCTGTGAAGGCCTCATGCCAAGGCTGCTTGATAATGCTATTTGTGCCCTCTGTTCTCTTCCCAGGCAGGCCTGGGACCTTGCTGTGGACATTTGCCTCTCTCAGCTGCCGACCATCATTGAGGAGGGCACTGCCTTCAGGGTGAGTCCCTACTTCAAAGAGACCCCTCCTTCCCCACCCACCATGTGCCTCCATTGCAGACACCAGTCTGAAGGATACCAAAAATCTGGGTGTCAGAGGTTCCATTCAACATCCTGAGGGGGCGGGCGGGGGGGGGGGGGGAGAATAAGCTAACCACAGTTTGCAGTTTGAGTTAGCCAAGGGCCTAAGTTAGGGTTGGAAATGGTTTAAAAGCTGCATTAACAGAGCTGGAGAGATGGCCTAGCGGTTAAGAGCGCCGACCGCTCTTACAGAGGACCTGGGTTCGATCCCCAGCACCCACATGGTGGCCGAGAACCATCTGAAACTCCAATTCCAGGAGAACTCCAGGTCCAGGGGAATCCGACACCCTCTTCTGACCTCCGCGGCATTGCACGACACGTGTGCACAAACTTGCGTGCAGACAGTACATTCATACTCATACAGAAAGAAATAAAATTAATAATAAAAAAAAGCTGCATTAACTTGACATGTGGCTCATATATCAACAGCTTTATTAAGCCTCCTTTAGGGGCGGGGGTGGGTTTCCTGAAGCCCAGAGACAGAGACCTGTAAGTGGAAATCACTGGGGGCTCCATCCAAGCCCAGGTGTGCCTCAGTCTCAAACCACGCTGTGCAGGTGGAAATTGAACAGTGCCTGGACTGCTGCCTGCCCCACTCGCAGCACCCACAAGTGAGTGTGACACTGTGGCAGTCTTCCTTGTGGCCCCCAAGAGCCCTCCTTGGTTTTTCACTTGAAGAACATTCGCTATGTATGAAGCACTAGGTCTGACTAAACCCCTGTCCTTTCCCTGTGATATACAAAGGGGTGTCAGACATTCCTGAGTCTGAGATGACCTATAGCTGGTGTTATGGTCACCCCTTTGTTACACCCCTTCGTTACGCACTGCCCAAAAGTTTCCGGGCTTCAGGGACAAGAGCCAGGCGGGGCTTCTGTGGCCAGTGACATCAGCTCCCTGAGCCTCAGGGTCCTGGAAGGGGGTTCTGGGACTACAAAGATGACCACATGAGTCACCACCCCTAAGGTGCTAGGACAAGACCTACACTTGGCCCCTATATGTTCACCTCAAGGTCACTGCCCAGAGAAAACGGGCCACTGACACAAGTGTGCCAGACCCCTGAGCCAGGACCAAACAACTTGTGGCTGGAAGGGCTCTGCTCACAGTCTGGGTGTTTTTAAAACCATTTTTTTTTTTTTTTTTTTTTTTTTCCGTATGTGTATAAATGTGCACCCGTGACGTGCAATGCCGCGGAGGTCAGAAGAGGGCGTCGGACTCCCCTGGAACTGGAGTTCTCCTGGAATTGGAGTTTCAGACAGCTCTCGGCCACCATGTGGGTGCTGGGGATCGAACCCGGGTCCTCTGCAAGAGCGGTCGGCGCTCTTAACCACAGGCCATTGCTCCAGCCCCTCAGTCTGGGTGTTTTTATTTCAGTGTGTATCACCATTATCTGACAGCTTACTTGCAGAATCCAGCCCAGGGCTGTGCTAGCTCCCCCAGGTGGTTCTGGTGTGCCTGAGGTTGAGAAAATGGGGCAAAGGCCTTTGAAGACCTGCTGGACCCTTTGGTCTATATGGTCCTATTCTTTTTTGATGATTTTAGGAGGAGATAATATCTTATGAAAAGTTAAGCCAAGAGAGCAAGATCAGAAAGATTAGAGGAAGCTGCGTGCTCTCAGCACTTTGTTCTGCTGTTAGCTTCTCAGGACCGACTGCCACCTACCTGGCAGTCTTTGTGTATGTGTGTTGCAGGCTACACTAACTGTACCTGAAGGGCTGGTATGGTCTTGGCTTGCCTTTCCCCAATGTGTCCAGTGTACGTGGTATTTACTGCTCAGCTTCCAAACAGAAAGTCCATGTGCCTGCCCTCCCTGAATTGATGCAGAAGCAGTTGGCCCTGCACAGGTGATGACAGCTGACCCACCGCAGCAGCCTTCACCTCAGGTTCCAACCCTGGGCCTGCACTCTCCTAGGAGGGATGGCCTCTTGCTGCAGACAGCTGTCTGGAAAACCCCACAGAGACTGGTTTTTCTGTCCTCTGAGCCTGCCTCTACTCTGCATTCAGATCAGAACTCCTCTCCTCCTAGAAGTATGGGGGGAGGGGGTTGTCTTTTTGTTCCTTCCCATGCCAGGTATCTTTACCAAGGATCTTTTTGGGTTGTTTGTTTGTTGCCCCAGCTGTCCTGGAACTCACTCTGTAGACCAGGCTGGCCTTGAACTCACAGAGATCTGCCTGCCTGTGCTCCTGAGCACTGGGATTAAAGGCGTGCACTACCACACCCAGTCAATTTTTGCCAGTTTTAATACAGCAAATCAAGCAGCCACAAGCAGCCCCTTCCCTCTGCAGCCACTCGCCTGTCTGCTGCTGTTTGACCATGAACTACATGGGGTGTGCTCTGCGTCCACCTGTTCACTGCAGGTGTCCTGTGGCCCCTTCCAACTGACACACAGTAATGGTGCCTGGAGGCTCCAAACACATTTTCTATTCCATGGCCCATATGCATTTGTGATACTGTGTTAAATACTTAACCTTCATAGCTAGATCGTTTTTATGGCACTCTCCCACCCCAACCCTCCCCCATTTTTGAGCCTGCTGCAAATAATCTCACTCCCCTGACTGTGTCCCTGAGTGTCCCTGGGTGCAGTTAGGAAGCGCAGTGCATTTTTGCCGGTGGGATGGCGCCAAGGCCTCATGTGGGTGTAGTCGGTGCTGCTGGGCAGCTCCCCTCAGTGTCTTCAGTGCACAGCCTTCCCAGTGCGCATAGTCTGCTCCATGTGCAGAGCTGTCCTCTGAGGTGGCATCGGTGTGTGTGTGTCTCCAGTCCCATGGAGGATGCATTCCTGTTCTTTTCGCAAATCTGTCTTGTGCATCTTTCTGCTGAGCTGGCATGGCTCTGCGTCTTCCCTTGTAGTGTATCTGTCAATCTTCACACTTAATTTCCATGTTTTTATCTTTTTTCTGTTTATTTTCTTATTTTTTTTTTACTTTCTGTGCATGAGTATATTGCCTGCATGTGTAAATAGACCTATGTCATGCAGTGCCCATGGAGGTCAGAAGAGGGCATTGGATCCCCTGAGACTAGAGTTACAGGTGGTTGTTACCTGCCATGTGAATGAATCCTGGGAACTGAACCTGGGTCCTCTCTAGCCCCTTACCTTTCTTTTTCTTTCTGGGTTTTTTTTTTGGTTTTGTTATTTTGGTTTTGATTAACAGAAATCCTTTGCTCTAACAAAATCCACTTTATTAGTGTGAGGTTTATTATTATTATTATTATTATTATTGTCCCTGCTGCCTTGTCTTAAGCCACTTTGACTTAACCTTGAGATGAATACCCCTGAGCTCCGCCTGCCTCTGCCTCTACCTCCCAGTGCTGGAATTAAAGGTGTGCACCACCACACCCAGCCTGAAGTTTTCATCTTCTTCCCTTGCCAGGTGTGGTGGCAGAGGCAGGCAGATCTCTGTGAGAGCTCAATGACAACCTAGTCTACATAGTTAGTTCCAGGATAGCTGGGGCTACAGGTAGACCCTGTCTCAAAAAAGACCAAAAAAAAAAAAAATCATCTTGTTCTTCCCACAAAATCCTGACATCCAACCATCGTGAATCCCCACACATAAGGTGTGAGGTGGAACAGGAACAGTCTGGCTCCCATGTGATGTCTGGCTTGAGTGTCAGCAGGCTGGAGCTGGTGGTCATCTGGGTGGGCCGTTCTGCCTTCTCTGCTCTGTTCTGCTGGGCACTTTGTCCTGGTACCAGCACCAGTCTCGATTCTTAACACTTCACAGATGCTACTGAGTTCTCCTACTGTGTTCTTTTCCAAGATGGCCCTGATTTCTTTGGGCTGTTTATATTTCCATGTGAATGCTATGGCTGGCTTTAATTTCTGCAGAGACCTAGCTGGATTTTTTATTGAGTTTATGGTGAATCATACATTGGGTTGGGGAATGCCGACATCTGTACAATATTGAATCTTCTGACTGCTGAATCAACATAGCTGTAGTTTCATTTTGTTTTTTTCTTTATTTGTATGTGTACTGTTTACTACTGATTTTTGTTTCACATCTTTATTCTGATAGTTTGCCTGCAGTTTACTGGCCCCATCTTAACCTTGTTTTCTGACTCAAAGCCTAGCATATATGTCAGTTTCCTAGAATCAACAGTTAGAAGTAAGAGGTTTTATGTAACAAAGAAATAGAACCCTATTCAAATAGGTGTTTGACACAGTAGGAACAAGGGCCAGGAAGCCAGTCCCCAGACATCAGAAAGCCTGGGGTGGCCAACTGCATCAGAGAGCCCTCCCACAGGCTGTATGGCTTTACAGATGGGTGGTATGAGGCTCTTGACCACTGGGCCAATTGCTGCCATCTCCTCTCTGAGCAGTTACAAGTAGTGAGAGCATCATGCTCAGGTCAGCAGATCCCCATCCTGGCCTGGGAGGTTCAGCTCAGGGACACAGAGTAGTACAGTGGTCAGTGCAGAGATTAGCCCCCACCATGGAGCAGGCTCTGATGGTCAGTGGTCAGTGCAGAGATTAGCCCCCGCCATGGAGCAGGCTCGGATGGTCAGTGGTCAGTGCAGAGATTAGCCCCCACCATGGAGCAGGCTCGGATGGTCAGTGGTCAGTGCAGAGATTAGCCCCCGCCATGGAGCAGGCTCTGATGCTACTGCCTGACTCTCCCATTTTTGGTCCTTTGTGCATGAAGACCTGTTTTTAGACCTTTTGATTGCTTTCTGAAGCCACAGCAGAGCACCTCACATCAAAACTGTCCTGGGTGACGGGGCTTGCAGTCAGAGCTACGTGCCTCATGCCCTTAACTCAGTAGGCTCAGTGGCCCCTTCTGATCTGCTGAGGAGGTCACCTGGGAAGTTTGGCCGAGACACCAGTTCTCAGTCCTTATGAGGCCACCAGGGCAGGACCTGGGCATGAGAGTGGTTTCAGCCATGGATCCAGTCACATGCTGCCTAACTGCCTCAGTGTGTTGTCTCCCGGTTGGCTTCGCTCACCAGCTAGCAAAGTCATGCTTTTCATCTCTGTCAAGTTTAGGTGGAAATGTCAGAAATTACTTTCCTTGCTTGCTTGTTTGTTTGTTACGGGGTCTTGGCATGTAACCCTGCAGTTATAACTAGACTGGCCTAGAGTTGGGGCATCCCTCCTATCTCTGCCTCCTCATTGATGGGATTACAAGCATGTACCCCTTCTCCCAACTAGAGAGGAATTTCTGTCTCTCTGCTTGAAGCAGTTATTCCAATAGTGGACAGTGTGCAAAAATCTGTACCTATGCCTGGACTCAGGTCTCTGGCCCAGTGGCAACTCCAGTGCCATGTGTGTCTTCTCCCTGTAGCATACAGGCACCAGCTTCCTCTCTCACAGACACCCTGCATGCTGACAGGACATGTCGTCCCAGTGCTCAGGCCACAAGCCTAGGTCTTCCTGCTCCCTTCCTCTTGCTCACATCAGGCTGGTGACAGAGCTTGTAGCTTTGTCCTTGTCCTGGGGTGGGACCCCATTCCCACCCTGCATGGTTGCTGCCCTGTGTGGACTGAGGGGCAAGGACGGGGTTAGGAAGGCTGCTCCCTGACCAGCTGCTTTGCTTGTCCCACAGCACAGCCCTTTCTTTGCTGAGCAGCTGACGGCCTTCCAGGTGTGGCTTACAATGGGTGTGGAGAACAGGAGCCCTCCAGAACAACTGCCCATCGTCCTACAGGTCAGTCATTTCCCATGGGTCTGACCAGCTGACGTGTCTGTCTCAGGAGTAGAAACCTAAACAGAGCCCCATCCGCACTTCCTGAGGCTCCGGGCAGCTCTGCTCCGGGCAGCTCGACGGTGCAGACGTGGTGCCCGTCCCGTCTGAAGTCAGGAGATGCCTGCTTATTTACTTCCAGCAGCCTTTCCTGGCAAAGCCACTGAGTTCCCTCCCTCCTCCCCAATTAAGTTTAAATTGGGATGGAGTCCGCACACTGCCTTCCTCTTGTTTACACCTTCAGGAATTGATGGAATACGGCTGCCAACGAGCTTTGCTATGGTGCAGATTCTTGGCATCGCCACCTCTTCCTTTTTTGGAAGGACATGAGATGTAAATTTGTCCTATGAGGACCAGGCGAAGCCACCAAGCATATCCTAACTCATCCACACCAAGAAGCAGTGTGTGCAGCCCCCAGTGCTGTCATCCTCTCTTGGTATAGTGCCATGAGAAACAGACAGCTTCAGGTGTGCCTGCCATTCCCATGGTCCGTGTCCCATTCCCACACATTCTGACCCAGTTGTGGGGATCCATTTTGTGTGTCCTGCCCACTGGCTTTTTGTTTTGTCAAGTATGTATTTGTGGGAGAGTCCAGTGAGCCACGTTTGTGAACAGTGTCAGGTAAGTTTTTAAAACCACTGATCAGGGCAGGCAACAAGCTCTAATGACTTTAAAAGTTGGAAGATGTTTTTTTTTCATCAGCAAAGTGGGGGGTGGTTTAGCATGGGCAGAAGCTGTGACAGTCGTAAGGGAACAGAGGAGGACGGGAAGCCACCTCTACATGCTGGAGGAGGAGGAGAGGACAGGCCGGCCTCCAGATGGGATCGCAGGGCCAAGGACCAGCGGCAGGGCCGCCCTCCTCCAGCACTGCTCAGGTTGCTCTGCCTCTGCACAGCAGCCCAGGAGTCTCATTGTCCACCTCTCTGAGGATATTGGCCTTGCTTCCTTCCAGGAAGCCCGGGATCATGCTTGTTAGGCTGCTGACCATGTTGTGATGGACATTTCCATCTCTCCTTACTGGGCATACTCAGAGAAGCTACAGCTCAAACACAGAGTATGTGACCTTCCTGCCCGGAGTTTCTTCCCAGGTCAGACAGCCTCACAAGCCCCAGTGGTAATTCACCTGCTCAGAATGCAGGTTTCCCTCAATCTAGGACTTGGCCCCAAGAATCCTGGCCAGCAAAAAAAGAGGCAGGAAGTATGAGAACATGTGAATGATGTAAATGTTAATAGTAGCCTGTTTCCACTGGAGGGGACAGAGACGTACAATAGGCCGTACCATAGGTGCTAGTATCTGGTTCTTTTCTGACATTATGAAAATAATGGAGAAAAAAATGATCTTTAGTCTAAAAGCAGGTGAGCGGGTTGGGCAGGCAGCGGTGCTGGGGTGCCCATCAGTCACCTGAGTCTCCAGTGCCCAGCAGAGGAAGTGTGGCTGCCCACCACGCTGCCTCTTAGGTCAGCACTGCAGCAGAGTGAAGCAGGTCCTGCGAAAAGCAGGGGTGCTGCCAAGCATGTTGATCCAGTTCTTTGGGGTCTGGCAAATAATACTTTTATAAATGGCTTTTATTGACTTTTTTTTAATGTTCCATTTACAACCCACACTCCCCCAGGGAAGGAGATCTCTAGAGCCAACCTGATGCCGAAATGTAGGGAAATAGCCGTGAAAGGACATGAGCCATTTTCTGTGTGATCTTTCAGGCAGGTGTTAGCAGCCGGTCCTCCATCACATGGAGGGCTCTCTCCTGGGCTGTGCCCAGCCTGACCCTAGGGGCAAACCGTGTCCAAGAGAGCTGAGAAGGCAGAGTACAAGGAGGCAGCTTCCTGTGCTGGGCATACTCAGGCCCGCTCACTTGCTTACATACCCTGCTTTGTCCTGAGAGCCTTTATTGTTGCCAAATCCTGGACTCATTTATCCAGAAGTTATTCTCCAGTGCCTTGGTAGGTCAGGAAATGTTACTTAAGGGAAAAAGCCTCTCAGTACAGACTCCATCGATTTTATTTTTTTCCCCTGATTCCTGCTACTCCCATAAGTCATAGTGAATTTTCTCTACCCAGTAACTCAAAGGCATTAGCTGATGGCATGTAGGGCCCAGTGAGCGGTTCCACCATTTGCCGTTTAAAAGTGAAATCAAGCCGGGTGTGGTGGCGCACGCCTTTAATCCTAGCACTCGGGAGGCAGAGGCAGGCGGATCTTTGTGAGTTCAAGGCCAGCCTGGTCTACAGAGTGAGTTCCAGGTCAGCTGGGGCTACAGGGAGACCCTGTCTCGAAAAGACCAAAAATAATAATAATAATAATAATAATAATAATAATAATAATAATAAAATAAATAAATAAAAGTGAAATCAAAGAAAGAAGAGGTGGTTTTCTTGATTGCTACTTCCCAGCTCATCAGTGCTGACATCAGTGGCCACTGTTACTTTATGAGGAGCAATCCAGTCTCACAGCCTTGTAGCTGTGGGCCTTTCTGCTTCTCTGTGGCCCTGCCTGGGTCCCTCCATGCCTGGGTCCCTCCATGCCTGGGTCCCTCCGTGCCTGGGTCCCTCCGTGCCTGGGTCCCTCCATGCCTGCCTTTCCTGCAGGTGGCAGGTGGGCAGAGACACCCTCCAGTCAGAGAGGAGAATGTCCACCTGGAACAGAAGAGAGGGATGGATGGTTTCCTGGGGCGTGTGTGTTTCTCCTTGATGGTTTGGCCCTCAGAAGTTCCTGGGCACCGGCCAGTGGGGTCGCCCCTGGGGGGGTCTGTCCACTAGAGCTTCAGTTTTCCTACTTGCAAACCGCTTGACTGCAGGTCTCCTCGACATCTGAACGCTCTGCAGTCACGGTTGTCTACCCTGGAAGCCTGATTTAAAGAGAGTGATTATTTTTTTTTTTTATTTCTCTTGCTGCCGTCTAGAGCTCACTTTGACCCAGACAGTCTCTCCCGAGTCTGAGATGGGACTCCACTCTTGCACAGGCTTGGCCTCGAGCTCACCAGACGACCAGAGTGCCTTGCCGCTCCCAGTGCTCGGATTAATAGGCGTTGCGCCCACCACGCCACATTTATTAATTTCTGTATGTGTATCAAAGTACTGTTGCATGCAGTCCTGTGCACGCGTTCATGCATGCCCGCGGACGGTCAGAAGAGGGTTCCAGCTATTCCCCTGGAACTGGCAGTTCTTTTTTCCTTTTGGGTTTTCGTTTCTCGGCTGCCATGTGGGTGCTGGGTCGTCGAACCCAGGTCCTCTGCAAGAGATTGTAGCAGTGCTCTTAACCAAACTATGGGTACATCTCTCCAGCCCCAATAAATAAGTGTTTAAGAAAATAATAGACATTAAAAAAATTTTCAATGTTGGACTGCAACTTTTTTTTTTTTTTTTTGGTATTCTTATTTATTGCACGTATGTCTGCAATGCCGTGGAGGTAGAAGAGGGTCTCGGATGCCCCTGGACTGAGTTCTCCTGGAATTGGAGTTACAGACATGTTCTCAGACGGCCCCACGTGGGTGCTGAAGGATCGAACCCAAGTCCTCTACAAGAGCAGGCGATCTCTAACTCTAGGCTATTCTCCAAGCGCCGGAACCTCAACTTTTTTTTTTTTTTATTTAATTTTTATTTATTTCCTCTGTGTGTTAATGTATGTCTGCAGCCAGGTCTGTGCACGTGTTCGTGCAATCCGCGGAGGTCAGAAGAGGGTCTTCGGATTCCCTGGAGCTGGAGCTCCTCCCTGGAATTGGAGTTTCAGAGGGATCTCGGGCGCCATGTGGGTTGCTGGGGATCGAACCCGGGTCCCTGCAAGAGCAGTCGGCTCTTAACCGCTTAGGCCATCTCTCCAGCCCCGGACCTCAACTTTTTAAAAATAAGAATCAACAGAAGAAACGGGAAGCGTGCTATTCTGAAGAGGGGAAGCAATATTTGGCATGTTGCCTTCATTGACCGTGAGCCTGCTGTCCTGGGAGCTTTTACTTTGTTACCTGATTTTCCAAGCTCATATTCAGAAGGATTGTGTTGTCCTTATATCAAGCATTAATAAATTAGAGGTCAGAAATGCCAAGTATTTTACCCAAAGTCACATCTCAGTAAGTGCTATGGACAGCGCTTCCTGTCAAAGGGATAGCATAGAAATGCAGGCCGGGTGTGGTGGCACATGCCACTTTAATCTAGCTTGGGAGGCAGAGGCAGGCAGATCTCTGTCGAGTTCCAAGGCCAAGCTGGTCATATAGAGTGAATATTTCAGGCCAACTGGGGCCTATAGGGAGACCCTGTTCATAAAAACTCACAAAAAAAAAAAGAAAAGGAAATGAAGATATTCAATACCTACAGTTCTGCTGCTCAGATTTATCCTCAGGAGAAAAATCCTGAAAAGGCTCATAGATGTGCGATCAGGACATTTGTCATAGTATTGTTTACCAGAGCAGATCTTTTTTTTTTTTTTTTTGGCCCGTTTATTGGACTGGTATGTACACTGCATGTAGGAGTGGGGAAGGAGGGCTAGCTTATCAGGCAGGTTTCTTTTGGGCCCTATTTTCATGCTCTGATCAGCTTGACAGACCTGAATTCTGACCTTGCCAGGGTCCCCCCCTGGCTGACAGTGACCTGATTTATCAGTTGAGTCCTTTTCTCTCAGTCGTAACTGGACTGGTCAGCCCAGGACCCCTGCTCCCTCTGCTCTCATCTCTCATGCCCAGGGCTCACACTCTCATGTTTTTTATCCTCACTTTTTGGTCCATCCACTTGTGGTAGAAGAGATTGATGAGTGGTTCCCTTACATACTCTTCACAGACAAGGCTCATTTAGGTGGCTGAGTGCGGCTTGATCTGGGTGAGACCGAACTCAAACCAGGAAGCCTTAAGGGAGGGTCCTGGGATTCTCACCCCAGATAGGATGTCGCTTTGTCCTAGTTAGTGGATCGTGTCCCAGGTCACAATTCATCACTGAGGGAGCCCAAGGTAGGAAGGCAGGGTAGGAACCTGGAGGTGGGAGCTAAGCATAGGCCATGAAGGAACGCTGCTTACTGGCTTGCTCCAGATTTCTATGATGACTTAAATATCTGGCAGTGAGGAAAACATTTCAATGGATTAGGCTCATTCGCGTGGATGGTAGTGTGCTGCCCCTGGGAGTGATGGTCCAGTGTGTCTGGAGATGCAGGGTCACCTTCTCTGTGTATCGTCGAGTTCTAAATGGAAATGGGAGATGGAATAAGTTGTCTAGTTTAGAATCAATCAGGGGTGCTTGTGCACAGAGAACAGTGTCTTGAAGTTTATGCATCACATCATGAGTGAGTCTGCTGGTTAAATATTATGGAAATGTTTGTGCTGGTATTTATATAGGAGCATTGTGCAGTGAAAACTTGGGTAATGAGGAAGTGAAATGCTTCTTCAGCCAGTATAGAAGCATAAACTGTAGAGGATGCAGCCCAGCAATCAGCAGACACAGAGGACGTGTGGAGCCCAGCGATCAGCAGGGACACGGGGGACGTGTGGAGCCCAGCGATCAGCAGGGACACGGGGGACGTGTGGAGCCCAGCGATCAGCAGGGACACGGGGGACGTGTGGAGCCCAGCGATCAGCAGGGACACGGGGGACATGTGGAAGTTGTCAGGCCCTCCAGAGCCAGCAGCTCATCCTAAGCCTTCTTTGGAGGGGTGGGGATCACCGTATGTTTGTTGTGGTTCAATAACTTTCTTGGTTTTCAGGTGCTGCTGAGCCAGGTGCACCGGCTGAGGGCATTGGACTTGCTGGGACGCTTTTTGGACTTGGGTCCCTGGGCAGTGAGCCTGGTACGTGACTTCTGCCTTACCCGGGGGAAGAGATGCAAAGATTCGACTCAGTGACTCAGTCTGATTCTGGATCCAGAACAAGTCACAGCCATGTGGGCCAGGGTGAAGTCCCTCTGCAGGACACCCCACAAGTCCTCTGTGCACCTGCACCACATTGAGCACAACAGGGTGCTCTGGGGCTTCTGTTTGTGTTTGAGCCTCTTTCTAGACTTCTAAGGAGCCAGGAGCCACCACACAGGAAGGGCCCTGCCTTACATGGTGTTTTCCCTAGGAAGTCTTCATCCTCACTTCCTGTTCACTCTCTGATTTCAGCACAGATCTGACTGTGCTTCTAGCTCCTCATCCTGCAGGACAGAAATGGCCACTTACCACACAGAGTAGCAGAGGTAGAACCAAGCAGTTTCCCAACAAATAAAAGAGAAGTTGAGGGGAGCTTGTAGATTAGAGTGTCACCAGCCCTCCTCCATGTACCATGTGGACCTCATTTGACTGTTAGCAAGTAAAGCTTTAGAAACCGGGCTGGGGACCCAGCTCTGTGGTGAGTGCCCACTGTGCAGTGTGAGGACTGAGCGCAGGTCTCTAGCCTTGGCAAAGCTGGTGCAGCAGCCTGCAGCTGTAACCCAGCATGGAGGGGAGGTGGGGGGGCAGAGACAGAAGGGGAGCCAGAAGTCGTTGGTCATGCAGTCCAGCCCGGTCCTTGAGCTCCAGGTTAGCAAGAGACCATGTCAAATAGGAATAGGAAGACACCTGGGTGAGCCTCTGGTGTCCACATGGACACACATGTGCTCCAACACACAATTGCATACACACACACATATACACATACACATACACACACATGTACACACAAATAATTAACTATGATGTTGAAAAATGAGAAATTTCTATTAGAAATTCATATGGACTGGATATTACACATGTGACACACACGTGAGGTTACAGCATGAGGTCTACAGGAGAGGGGCAGGCAGCCATGAGAGGCCACACCTAGGGTGGGACTTGGCTATAAGGCTGTGGTGGGGTGGGCAGCTTAGGTCTCTGCTGTGCCTGCTTCAGGTTTTCACTGATCAGATAATGCCAACAAAGACTGACAGGCCAACACCGAAGGAAGCAGGAGCAGAGCCTGCAAACAGGAAGAGTACTGAGTGTGAGGGGGGAGACCTAAGTACTGAGTATGGGGGGAGACCTAAGTACTGAGTATGGGGGGAGACCTAAGTACTGAGTATGGGGGGGAGACCTAAGTACTGAGTGTGAGGGGGGAGACCTAAGTACTGAGTGTGAGGGGGGAGACCTAAGTACTGAGTATGGGGGGAGACCTAAGTACTGAGTATGGGGGGAGACCTAAGTACTGAGTATGGGGGGANCCCTTCATGCTCAGTACTTAGATCTCCCCTTTCATACTCAGTACTTAGATGTCCCCCTTCATGCTCAGTACTTAGATCTCCCCTTTCATACTCAGTACTTAGATGTCCCCCTTCATGCTCAGTACTTAGATCTCCCCTTTCATACTCAGTACTTAGATGTCCCCCTTCATGCTCAGTACTTAGATCTCCCCTTCATACTCAGTACTTGGGTCTCCCCCCTTCATACTCAGTACTTAGATCCCCCCCTTCATACTCAGTACTTAGATCCTCCCCCTTCATACTAGTACTTAGTATTCCTCCCCCTTCATACTCAGTACTTAGTCCTCCCCCTTCATACTCAGTACTTAGATCCTCCCCCTTCATACTCAGTACTTAGAGTCCCCCTTCATACTCAGTACTTAGAGTCCTCCCCCTTATACTCAGTACTTAGATCCCCCCTTCATACTCAGTACTTAGGTCCCCCCTTCATACTCAGTACTTAGAGTCCTCCCCCTTTCATACTCAGTACTTAGAGTCCTCCCCCTTCATACTCAGTACTTAGTCCCCCCCTTCATACTCAGTACTTAGATCCCCCTTTCATACTCAGTACTTAGGTCTCCCCCTTCATACTCAGTACTTAGATCTCCCCCTTCATACTCAGTACTTAGATCTCCCCCTTCATACTCAGTACTTAGATCTCCCCCTTCATGCTCAGTACTTAGATCCCCCCTTTCATACTCAGTACTTAGATCTCCCCCTTCATACTCAGTACTTAGATCTCCCCCTTCATATTCAGTACTTAAGTCTCTCCCTTCATACTCAGTACTTAGATCTCCCCCCTTCATACTCAGTACTTAGAGTCCCCCCTTCATACTCAGTACTTAGGTCTCCCCCTTCATACTCAGTACTTAGGTCTCCCCCTTCATACTCAGTACTTAGGTCTCCCCCTTCATACTCAGTACTTAGATCTCCCCCCTTCATACTCAGTACTTAGATCTCCCCCTTCATGCTCAGTACTTAGATCGTCCCCCTTCATACTCAGTACTTAGAGTCCCCCCCTTCATACTCAGTACTTAGTCTCCCCCTTCTACTTAGTACTTAGGTCTCCCCCTTCATACTCAGTACTTAGGTCTCTCCCTTCTATACTCAGTACTTAGATCTCCCCTTCATACTCAGTACTTAGATCTCCCCCTTCATAGCTCAGTACTTAGATCCCCCCTTCATACTCGTACTTAGATCCTCCCCCTTCATACTCAGTACTTAGTCCTCCCCCTTCATACTCAGTACTTAGATCCCCCCTTCATACTCAGTACTTAGATCCCCCCCTTATACTCAGTACTTAGAGTCCCCCCCATTCATACTCAGTACTTAGATCTCCCCCTTCATACTCAGTACTTAGGTCTCCCCCTTCATACTCAGTACTTAGGTCTCCCCCCTTCATACTCAGTACTTAGGTCTCCCCCTTCATACTCAGTACTTAGATCTCCCCCTTCATACTCAGTACTTAGATCTCCCCCTTCATACTCAGTACTTAGATCCCCCCCTTCATACTCAGTACTTAGATCTCCCCCCTTCATACTCAGTACTTAGATCTCCCCCTCCCCCTTCATACTCAGTACTTAGATCTCCCCCTTCATACTCAGTACTTAGATCTCCCCCCTTCATACTCAGTACTTAGGTCTCCCCCCTTCATACTCAGTACTTAGGTCTCTCCCCTTCATACTCAGTACTTAGATCTCCCCCTTCATACTCAGTACTTAGGTATCCCCCTCCCCCTTCATACTCAGTACTTAGGTCTCCCCCTTTCATACTCAGTACTTAGATCCCCCCCTTCATACTCAGTACTTAGATCTCCCCCTTCATACTCAGTACTTAGATCCCCCCCTTCATACTCAGTACTTAGATCTTCCCCCTTCAACTCACAGTACTCCAGGTATCCCCCTCCCCCTTTCATTACTCAGCAGGAAGCGACTTAGATATACCCCCCTTCCTACTCAGCTATTACTTAGAATCTCCCCCTCCCCCTTTCATATCAGTATTAGATCTCCCTTTCATACTCAGTTACTTTAGATCTCCCCCTCCCCTTCATTCTCAGTACTTAGATCTCCCCCTTCATACTTAGTACTTAGGTCTCCCCCCATACTCAGAACTTAGGTCTCCCCCCATACTCAGAACTTAGGTCTCCCCCCATACTCAGAACTTAGGTCTCCCCCAATACTCAGAACTTAGGTCTCCCCCAATACTCAGAACTTAGGTCTCCCCCAATACTCAGAACTTAGGTCTCCCCCAATACTCAGAACTTAGGTCTCCCCCAATACTCAGAACTTAGGTCTCCCCCAATACTCAGAACTTAGGTCTCCCCCAATACTCAGAACTTAGGTCTCCCCCAATACTCAGAACTTAGGTCTCCCCCAATACTCAGAACTTAGGTCTCCCCCAATACTCAGAACTTAGGTCTCCCCCAATACTCAGAACTTAGGTCTCCCCCTCATACGCAGTACTTAGGTCCCCCCCTCACACTCAGACTAGGTCTCCCCCCTCACATCTCAGTACTTAGCGTCTCCCCCCCATTACTCAGTACTTAGGTTCTCCTCCCATAATCTCAGTACTTAGGTTCTCCCCCCCTCACACTCAGTACTTAGGTCCCTAACGCCTGCTGTGTTAGCTGTCAGCTCACTATCTTCTGTATGTCCTCTAGTGAGCAGACCAGCCCTAATGCCTGCTGTGTTAGCTGTCAGCTCACTATCTTCTGTATGTCCTCTAGTGAGCAGACCAGCCCTAATGCCTGCTGTGTTAGCTGTCAGCTCACTATCTTCTGTATATCCTCTAGCAACTCTGCCCTTCCTGCCCTGACTATTCCTAAGGCCATTCCCTGTGTTCCTGACCATGGCAGTAAGTGGCCCGAGCCCACCCTGCCTCCCCAGGACCCACAACTCAGTGCTTTTCTCTCCTTGCTCCCACACATACAAGCACTGTCCCCAAGGCCCAGGCTGTCACCCATGTCTCACATGGTCCTGGCTATAGCCCTACATGGGTCCCTTCTTCACAATGACTGCCCAGCTCCCACCCGCTCCAGTCACTTCATTCATACATAGCTCCTCACACACCTGGCCCTGCAGCCATGTGTCCCCTCTGTTAGGTCTGGGCTTCCCAGAATCCCAAAGGGCACACAGACACTTCCTCCAGAGGCTGTCAATCTTCTGACCGCTTCCTCTGTATCCAAGGCCCCGCCCCATGACTATACATGGGTGGGCCCCAGGCACCATCTTACCCCTGCCATGCTGCTCTGGTTCCACCACGTGTGTTCGGGTGGCCACTCTGGCAGCCCACATGGAAGCCAATCACGTTCCTGGAGTGACTTAAGCCTCATGTGCCTTTTATCTTGGGGTTCTCACCTTTTTATAACCTAATACCCTCCACAAAGATTTTCTAGGACCCATGCTCAGAACTCTATGCTAAGGTCTGTAGGTGAGAGTCAGCTGGCCCTGTCCTTGACCTCAGGCAGCTCACTACCCTGAGGGGACATGGGCACAAACAGCTAAACCTTATTGTGGGCCAGAGACTTACCTCATGGGAGTCTACAGCCTTGAGCATAAAATAGCCGTGCAGGGGAGGGGACTGACTGCTGTGTGCCTAGACAGAGCAAGGGACGGACCAGCACAGGGGGCTGGAGGCTGAAGGAGCAGCTCAACCACAAGACAGTGGATGGGGGGGTGGTGAAGCCTTGAGGCCTCCAGCTGTGGTTGAACCCAGGTAGACAGAGCTGGGTATGTTCATCAGGCTAGAAGACAAAGACCCTAAGAACTAAGCTCTGGTTTGTATGAATGGTCTAGTGTGAAGTGCATTATTGGGTTGGGAGAAGAGGTTCCACCCCACCCCAAGGAGAGTGGGCTGAGGTCAGGGCCAGCAGAGGAACCAAAGGGGACAGCAGATGCAGAGCCTGGAGAGCTCATCTTCCGGGGACCAAGACAGAAGCAGCAGGCCAGGAGGAGCTTAGCGAGGTTCCAGATGCGTCAGTACTGGACACGAGTGGAGTGCCAGCTTCCTCAGGTGTAAGGCCAGCGTGGTCTGGGGAAGGCCTCCATACTGGTGTGCTACATTTGAGAAGGCACACAGTGTAATACAGAGATGAGCCTGGAGCAGGAACTCAAGGAACAAACGGAACCCATGTGTGGTCAGGCTGCTCGAGTCAGCAGGCGAGGACGAGCTGGAGAGGACAGCAGCGGTCCTAGCTTTGCTTATTGCCCTTTGAAACAGTTAGACCTGAGCAGTCTGGAAGAAGCCAGAGCAGCTTCCCCTCAGTTGGCCTCTGTGCACATGAGCATGTGTTGTCATGTGTGTAACACCTGCACAGGGATTTTGTATGAAGTATCTGTTCCTCCATCAACCCCACAAAATGCATGGGACATCTCAGTCGCAGAGAAGAAAATCCTCACAGGAGTGCAGGGTCACATGGCACAATGTGAGTGGCCGAGCCTGGGTCTAGATCTCTTTGTGAGGCATGGAAAAAATGTCACTGTGTAAGTTGGAGAAGGAGAGCATGGGCTACTGGAGGGCGTGGCTTGGAGGTGTAGTGGGCTACTGGGGGCGTGGCTTGGAGGTGTAGTGGGCTACTGGGGGCGTGGCTTGGAGGTGTAGTGGGCTACTGGGGGCGTGGCTTGGAGGTGTAGTGGGCCACGGGAGGGCATGGCTTGGAGGTGTAGTGGGCTACTGGAGGGCGTGGCTTGGAGGTGTAGTGGGCCACTGGGGGCGTGGCTTGGAGGTGTAGTGGGCTACTGGAGGGCGTGGCTTGGAGGTGTAGTGGGCTACTGGAGGGCGTGGCTTGGAGGTGTAGTGGGCTACTGGAGGGCGTGGCTTGGAGGTGTAGTGGGCCACTGGGGGCGTGCCTTGGAGGTGTAGTGGGCTACTGGAGGGCGTGGCTTGGAGGTGTAGTGGGCTACTTCCTTTCCTGTGAGGCAGTGGAGAAGACACTAAGCATCCAAAAGCCCATCATGCCTGCTGCCTGCTGCCCAGCCATCATCCCCAAGCCCAGTCTTGCCTAAAACGCTCTTTTTAGCTACTGTTCTTCCTGTCAATCCCCGCCACCCTGACCCCAGTCTCCCAGGTGCTAGGATTGCAGGTGTGTGCCATCATGCCCAGTGTATGCAATGATAGGTTCACAGTCCAGGGTTCAGCATGCCAGGCACGCACTCTACCAGCTGAACCACATCCTCAGCCCTTCACCCCAGGGCTCTTCACTCCTAGTGACTGAAGCCAAGACCTGGGTCCTCCTTGTTTCCTGTCACCATGCCATGCGGTGCTCCACTGAGGGTGCCCTCGGTCTGTGCTCTACTCTGGACCTTGTTCAGCCATATTCATGGTGCTCTGTTCTCTGGCCACCAACTGGCCTGGAGACTAGAGTGAAGCACTAGGTATCATGTCCCACACCTCGCTGTCCTCAGCACACCACTCTACACAAAGCCACCAGCAGCCTCTCTGCTCTCGCCTTCATCCCAGACACTCCTCTCCCTGACTTACAGATCTCCTGGGCACCTGCTCAGCCCTTCCACACTCATCTGGCCAGGCCTCCTCTCACCTGATGCTCAGCTCCCCGTACCTCCAGTACTCATATACAGCTTTGGTATGGGACCAGGAGCTGGGTGAGTGTTGAAGAAGGCATGAGGGGTTTTCCTAGTGGAAATCCCACGTTCACTTCCGCCACCCTCACTTCTGCTACCAGTGCTGTCTTGAATGCCCACATTTTCTGTGTTTGAAAGCAGGACCTGTACCAGTGTTTGCTTATAGATCAGTTGGATTCTTACCAGTTCTTTGATGTCCCTGAAGGGTGTCTTTGACTATCTGTGTAGACCATCAGACAGCCTGCTATGTCTTCTCCAGTCACAGGTCTCTGGTTTTTCTGGGATATGGGCTGGCTACACCCCTAGTCCATTTGCTGAGTGGTTACCATCCTGGAGACCTCCCAGCCATCTCCTGGCTGTTCTAACCTTACTGGAACCCACCTGCTACCTCAGCTAATCCAAGGCTGACCTTGGCTTTTGCTGGCCCCATGTGCTGCACCTGGCTCTGACTGGAGAATGCTTCTCCTTGTGTGTTCTGTAATTACCAGGTCTTATGTATTGTCAGCCAAGCAGCTCCTTCCTGTTTGTTACACTAACTTTTGGTAAACCATAACTAGTTTAAAGGTTGGCCACAGCATTGGGTTTGAAGTTAAAGGATCAACAAGGTGACCCCTAGCATCCATTGGTTCCAGCAAGCCTCTCTTGCCCCCCAGACTGTCATTGGCCTTGCTGTGTGGTCTGGCAGTGATGCTTAGGCTGTCCACTTTCAGCAGCAAAGTTTGGGATATCAGGACCATGGCATGAGACCCGGTTTGTGAATTGCAGTCTTATGGTATCTTCAGGGAGCACCTTCCAATGTCATGTCCATTCTCTCTACCTGTGTCACTGGGACACGTTCTTCCTGGACTGAAAGCTTGGTGTTTGTGGCTCGTAAGCCATACTTTTTGTCACTTCTATTTTACCCTCATTCCGATTCATTGATAGACAAGTTACATAAGCTAAAGGCTTTTCTACACAAGTCCTTTTGAAACTGTCTCTTTCCTACCCCATTATTGTGGACATCCACATCATTTAGAAAGCAGTTTGCACTGTTACTTGGGATCTGGCCAGGAAACCACATGGAACGGCTCCTGGGAGTCTGCTGTAGACCAAAGCCAGGGCAAAGAGCAGAGCCATGGGTCCCTTGTTCAGGATGCTGAGCTGTAGGGTTGGATCCATGGGTCCCTTGTTCAGGATGCTGAGCTGTAGGGTTGGATCCATGGTCCCTTGTTCAGGATGCTGAGCTGTAGGGTTAAATCCATGGGTCCCTTGTTCAGGATGCTGAGCTGTAGGGTTGGAGCCATGGGTCCCTTGTTCAGAATGCTGAACTGTAGGGTTGGATCCATGGTCCCTTGTTCAGGATGCTGAGCTGTAGGGTTGAATCCATGGGTCCCTTGTTCAGGATGCTGAGCTGTAGGGTTGGATCCATGGGTCCCTTGTTCAGGATGCTGAGCTGTAGGGTTGGAGCCATGGGTCCCTTGTTCAGGATGCTGAGCTGTAGGGTTGGAGCCATGGGTCCCTTGTTCAGGATGCTGAGCTGTAGTGTTGGATCCATGGTCCCTTGTTCAGGATGCTGACTTGGGACTCGGAGCTTTGCCCTCAGCCCCACTCATTTCTGCCAGTGCTGCTTGAACATGGTGAAGCAGCTTTGACTCACAGTTATCAGTCTTTCCAGTGGAAACTGAAGATAGGTGGTGCTGTTTGCACAGTCTTAGGAGGGGCCAGAAGATAGGTGGTGCTATATACACAGTCTTAGGAGGGTCCAGATCTGAAAGCTCGTGGCTTTATGTAACAGTATGGCACTGTTGATGAATCCACACTTGGCTATCATATTACAGTGTATAGGAATGGTGTTTAAACTACCCGTTGTCCCCACTTATCTCCTGGGCACATTGGTTGCTTGTGTCCCCAAGGGCAGCACTCAGCCGTGACCACAAATGCTATAGTGCTCTAAGCAGACAACACAGTCTCAAAATTCGTTTGTGCCTTGCTAAAGGATTGGCGTGTGCGTAACACCGGGACTCAATTGCATATGCCCTTGCCTGCAATGTTCCTGCAAATGCCTGTAGGCGCCTGGGACCATCCTGTGAATTAATTTCCTAACCAGTTTGTTGCATCTGCTTGTTTAATAGCAGCCCCCTGGCTGAGGACATTCTGAAATGTTTCCGATTGAAACTGAGCCTCATTTCCTTATTCCCTCATATAACAACCTTCTCCATAATTCCTGGAATCAAAAATTCTATGTCCGTGTGGGTTTAAGCAGCCTCTCCCCTCCTCACATCTGGCCCTGCCATCCAGCTACCTCCCTGCTTGAGTGGCATGTGCCCCCTGCCAAGTTCAAAGACACCCCCCGCCAGGTGACTCCACGTTTGCCAGTAAAAGGGCCATAGTACATAGCACTCTACCAGTGGGGATGGCCCTGTGGGGATAGACAAAGTGTCCCCAGTGCTCAGCACCACCGTGCTGGAGCCAGCCAGTCTTCTGTCGTGCTCTGAAGGTCTGTGGAGGGTCAGGTCTACACAGGCCTCATTCTGCTGAAGGTATGTCTCTGCTGGGTTTCTGTGCAGTGCTACTCTGCACCTCTCTGCTAGACCGTCCAGCGGGAGCCACTCGGGCCTTCAAGAAGGTGTGGATGGAGCTAGAGAGATGACTCAGCTTATTAGAGATGGCCTAGCGGTTAAGAGTGCCAACCGCTCTTGCAGAGGACCCAGGTTCGATCCCCAGCACCCACATGGCGGCTGAGAACCGTCTGAAGCTCCAATTCCAGGAGAACTCCAGTTCCAGGGGAATCCGAGACCCTCTTCTGAACTCCGCGGCGTTGCACGACACGGGTGCACAGACTTGCATGCAGACAATACATTCATACACATACAGAAATAAATAAAATTAATAAAAAAAAATTAAAAAAATAAAAATAAAATAATAAAAATACACTTTAAGGAAAGAGAGTAGAAGAAAGGAAAAAGATCCCAGGAAGGGGGAAAAAACATGCACGTTGGACTAAGGGGACAGTGCCTGTTACCAGGACACCCAGGTGACACAGCCGGGCTCACGACAAGGAGAGCCTACTCAGAGCCCTCATGTTATCTAGTGCATCTGTGCCAGAGTTGCTCCCTGCGCCATGTCACTCTCCCTTTAACACTTATCGTCAAATAACCAGACAGGTGAGAAACCAGGAAATAAGACCCTTAATGAGAAGAAAACTAATGCTTTTTGGAGCTGCTGCAGGCATCAGATCTGACAGAGAGAGGCACTAAAGTAGAAGTGGATGCCTGTCCCACGTGGTCAGAAAGGTACAAGGAGATGTAAAAACCACCAAACACGCTTCTAGAAAGGAAGACATTTGAAAAAATGAAGACCTGAAAAACGCATCAGGGGGTCAACAGTGGACTCAGCCTCACTGAAGAAAACGGTGCTGGAGATGCTTGAGCAGGGAACGTTCTAGAGACTCAGGCAGCATCATTGAGCCACACAGCAACTGCAACAGTGCCACCTGTGGCACCTTGGGTATCCTGAGGAGGGACGTAAAGGTACTTGAAGAAGGAATGGTGAAAGACTTTTGTTCAAATTTGATGAAAACTAGAACCCATAGGTCCAGGAAGCTCAGCCACACACAGTGTGACTGAGGCACATTGCAGACCAATGGCTAAAATGATGCAGTCAGTAAGAAAAGCCAACAAGTAAGCAGAGGTTAGGACCAGCTTCACTGGATGAAGAACACCTAGGGCAGTATGAGGCAAACTTGGGGAAGACCTGCCTCTCATGTGGGCCGCAAAGTCCTCCAGCGTAGAGTCCCAGACAGAGTACAGAGGCGGAGAGGAAGAAGCCAGCGGACCTCCTGTTTTCTCTACTTCCTGACCCTCCCTCATGTGAGCTGACAGCATCAGGGCCCCACCACCATGGCCACCAGGATGGACTATACCCTCAAAAGTGAAGCAAAACAAACTCTTCCTTACGAGCAATGAGGAAAGTAACACAGGAGGGGTTGGTTGTCAGATTGGTTAAAAACTAAGAAAAAAATACATTTTCAATAAAAAGACACAAATAGGTTAAAAGTAATAGGATAGGAAATGCCAGGCTACCACTGAACAGAAGAAGGCTGCTGGGCAGGGCTGTAGACGGTGCGGGATGTGTGAAGGGAAGTCTTGAGAATGAATACTAAAAGAGCCGTCTAAGGAGAGAGCTGGGTGGACTGCGGGCAGAGCTCCATGAGAACAAGAAGGCACAGAACACGTAGAAGAGAGACACGCTGGCCAGCAGCTGGACCCACAGCCAGAGTGCTCTGAAGCCACTCCCAGGCTGGACACACCGCAGCCACGTTAAAGTTAAATCACAGTGTGCTCTGCAGCAGCAGTGCAGTGAGACTAGATCAGTAGGAGATAGAAAGTCTGTGTGGTGTGTATCTGTGTTCATACATGTACACATGTGTAGGTGTACATGCATGTAGAGGCCAGAGGTTGAAGGTGTGGTGGGTATCTGTGTTCATACATGGACACATGTGTAGGTGTACATGCATGTAGAGGCCAGAGGTTGAAGGTGTGGTGGGTATCTGTGTTCATACATGGACACATGTGTAGGTGTACATGCATGTAGAGGCCAGAGGTTGAAGGTGTGGTGTGTATCTGTGTTCATACATGTACACATGTGTAGGTGTACATGCATGTAGAGGCCAGAGGTTGAAGTCTGGTATTTCCCTCCATCACTGTTGTCTCTCAAAGAAACTGGAGCTCATGGATTGACTAGGCTAGTGGCCAGAAGTCCTAGGTGTCCTCTGTTCCCCTGGCGCCAAGTTTATGAATGCACAGGGCCAAACCAGCTTTTGTGTGGTGCTGGGATCTGAACTCAGACCTGACGTTCAGCTTTTGTGTGGGTGCTAGGATCTGAGCTCTGACCTGACGCTCAGCTTTTGTGTGGGTGCTGGGATCTGAGCTCAGACCTGACGCTCAGCTTTTGTGTGGGTGCTGGGATCTGAGCTCAGACCTGACGCTCAGCTTTTGTGTGGGTGCTGGGATCTGAACTCAGACCTGATGCTCAGCTTTTGTGTGGTGCTGGGATCTGAACTCAGACCTGACGCTCAGCTTTTGTGTGTGGTGCTGGGACCTGAACTCAGACCTGACACTCAGGTGCATGCACTTGGCTAACTGAGTGACCTCCCGGTCCCCCATATACATTTTTTGGAAATTTAAATTATAGAGGCTGGAGAAATGACTCAGTGGTTAAGAGCACTGGCTGCTCTTCCAGACCCAAGTTTGGTTCCCAGCACCCATATGGCAGCTAACAACCATCCTTAACTCCAGTTCCAGCAGCTTGTGTCCTCTTCTAACCTCCAAGAGTATTGCATGCACAGATGCACTTACACACATGCAGACAAAGCACTCATACACCTAGAATAAAAATAAATCAATAAATTTTTAAATTTCTAAGCCAGGCATAGTGGTACACACCTTTGTTCCCAACACTTGAGTAGCAGAGACAGGGAGATCTCTGTGAGACAGTGTTTCCCTTAGTATCAGCTGCCCTGGAACTTGATATGTAGACTAGGCTGTCTCAAAAAAAAAAAAAAGCAAAAAAACAGTGGGCTGGAGAGATGGCTTAGCGGTTAAGAGCACTGACTGCTCTTGCAGAGAAGCCAGGTTCAATTCCCAGCACCCACATGGCAGCTAAAAACCTCATTAAGCCAGGCGTGGTGGCACATACCTTTAATCCTAACACTGAGGAGGCAGAGGCAAGCATATCTCTGTGAGTTCAAGGCCAGCCTGGTCTACAGAGTGAGTTCCAGGACAGCTGGAGCTATAGGGAGATCCTATCTCAAAAAAAAAAAAATTATTATAAATTAAATTTTAAGCCAGGTGTGGTGGTGCAAACCTTTGATCCCAGTACTCAGGAGGCAAAGGCAGAGGCAGGTGGATCTTTGTGAGTTCAAAGCAGCCTGGTCTACATAGTGAGTTCCAGGACAGCTGCAGCTACAGGGAGACTCTGTTTCAAAAAGACAAATAAAGCCAAGCATGGTGGCATGTGCCTTTAATCCCAGCACTCAGGAAGTAGAGGTAGCCAGATCTCTGTGAGTTCAAGGCCATCCTGGTCTACAGAGCGAACTCCAGGACAGCTGGTACTAAAAGGGAGACCCTGCTCAAAAATACCCAAAAAAAAAAAAAAAAAAAAAAAGATAAATAAATGAATGAATAAATAAATTTTAAAGTAGAAAATATATAAGAAATATATATTACGTAACTGTAAATAACACAATTTACCTAAGCTATGATATATAATGTGCAATGAAATGTACTGCACATGTACATGTAATTATAATTTTATACATCTTTATTAAAATATATAATTTTAATAAGCTTTTTTCAAAGAGGAAGTCTTTTTTTTAATTTTATTTTTGTATGTGTATGAGTGTACTGTCTGCATGTAGGTTTGTGCACCCGTGTTGTGCAATGCTGTGGAGGTCAGAAGAGGGTCTTAGATTCCCCTGGAACTGGAGTTCTCCTGGAATTGGAGTTACAGATGGTTCTTAGCCGCCATGTGGGTGCTGGGGATCGAACCCGGGTCCTCTGCAAGAGCAGTCGGTGCTCTTAACCACTAGGCTATCTCTCCAGCCCCTTAGAGGAAGTCTTAAGAATTGCTTTTGAGCAAATGGAAAGTGAAGTACAGTGTAGACTTCAGGGACACAGCTAGGCGATACCTGGGGGTCTCTGACTTGATATGTTGGGAAAGAGGGACACTCACTTCATAGGCCTCAGCCTCTACCTAGGGTGCTAAGAACAGGAAAATACTGTAAACTCAAAGAAGTAGAAGAAAGGGAAGACTGAAGACCAAAGTAAGAGACTGTGTGAAAGAAAAAGTCAAAGCCCTGTGAAAAAGTATCCACCAAAAGCTGGTTCTCACGACACTGAGAGCCACCACCCAGGCTGATGAGGACACCCAGAAGGCACAGGCTCCAGAAACTGGAGCAGCAGAAGTGACACCACTGACAGTGCTAAAAGCTTGGGAGATAAACGTTGAGAACAACCTGGACATGAAAGACACTCTGGAGAAGCCACAGGTGACCTCAGTGGCTCTGTCTAGTAAAGAATGCAAGTCCAGATGGTTTCCACTGCAGAATCCCGGACACGAAGGAAGGAGCATGTGGTAGCAGTACACCACTCTCTGAATCTCTTCGTGAGGCTTTTGTCAGTGATACCAAAACAAAAACCAGACAAGCGCATCACAAGGAAACTCTGGTCCTCGTGAGCACAGAGACAAAAATTCTAAACAGAAATGCCCAGAATCAAATTACATCTGTGAAAACGAGATGGGGGCCGGGCATCTCACTCAGGAGGTGGAGAGCTGGCCTGCAAGCTTGAGGGCGGGAGTTGATATCACTGAGCAGAAGCCATGTCCACCTCTCCACCCAGTGACTGAGAAGCAGAAACAAGTGGATCCCTGAGCTCTGGCCAGTGTAGCCAGTCAGTGAGCCTCAGGTTCAGTGAGAGACCTGTTTCCAAAAATGAGCTGGAGAATGACTGAGGAAGACATGGAAGACATGATGTCAACCTCTGGCCTCCACATTCACATGTGCACAAGTACATACACCCACACACAGACACACACCAACCAGAACAAACATCCCAGTGGGGCTTATTTCAGGACTGTAAAAGTGTGTAAGAATTGTGATTAGTTTTAATTGTCAACCTGCAATTAACTGGCAAGTGGGTCTCAAAGGATTGTCCAGATCAAGTTGGCCTGTGGGCATGTTTGTGAGGGATTGTCTTGATTGCATTAATTGATGAGAGAGACGCAGCCCACTGTGGGCCGAACCATTCCAGAGTTTGGGTCCTGTGTTGTGTATGAATGGAGGATGTCAGCTGAGCCGTCAGCACCTAACCGTTCTCTCCGCTGGATGGGGATAGCAGCTTTGCTTTGCTTTGCTTTCTTGACTTCCCACAATGATGGTTTGAAACCTGGAATTATAAGGCAAATAAGCCCTTTCTCTCTTAAACTTGCTTTTGTCAGGGCATTTTATCACAGCAATGAAATTGAAAGTAGGATAACAATTAAAGGTAAATGTACTGACCATATTAACAAAAGAAAACTCATCTCACAAGAGTTAGGGAAACCATCTAACAAAATCTAAGATCCTTTCTAATTTAAAAAAGTAATAAAGGCTGGCCATGGTGGCATATGCCTTTAATTTCGGCACTTGGGAGGCAGAAGCAGGTGCAGATCTCTGAGTTCAAGGCCAGGCTGGTCTACAGAGCGAGTTTCAGGCCAGCTTGAGAAAACACCAAAATAATATCATCATCATCATCATCAAACTAATTAAGGGAGCTAGAGAGAGGGTTCAGTGGTTAAGAGCACCTGCTGTTCTTCCAAAAGACTCAGATCTGGTTGAGAGAGGGAGGGAGAGGGAAAGGGAGAGAGGAAGAGGGAAGGGAGAGGGAGAGGAGAGGAGAAAGAGAAGAGGAGAGAAGAGAAAGAGTAATGGAAGAGATCCTTTATGACTTGATGGGTCCTACCTACAAAATGTCCATAATGGTGAAAGACCAACAAGTAGGTTGGGAAAAGGACGGGACTCCCGAGGCTTGCCCAGTCAGGAACAGGATGGGACTCCTGAGGCTTGCCCAGTCGGGAACAGGACGGGACTCCCGAGGCTTGCTTTCAGTGCTGCACTGGGAGTTCAGGCAGGGGAGAAAAGATAAGTAAAAAGACATCCAGATTGAAAATGAAAGGATGTACCAGTCTTATGTTCATACAGCTCATTGAAAATCTGTCAATTGTTTTAAAACTACTAGAACTTATAAGAAGTTTACAAAGTTTGCTGGTCATAAAATCAGTATAATAAAAATCAGTTTATGTCTTACTACTATTAATAAACAATTAGAAGTTGATATTAGGCTGTGTGTGGTGGTGCACATCTTTTATCCCAGCACTCCGGAGTAAAGGCAGGCAGATCTCTGTGAGTTTGAAGCTAGCCTGGTCTATATAGCTAGTTCTAGGCCAGGCAGGGCTGCAAGACCCTATCTCAAAAAAAAAAAAAAAAAGAATAGTGGCTGGGGATATAGTTCAGTTGGTAGAGTATTTGGATATAGTTCAGTTGGTAGAGTATTTGTCTAATAAGCACGAAGCCCCTGAGTTTGATCCCTAACACTATAATAACTGGGCATGGGAGTGCACCTTAGTGACAAGAAGATCAGAAGTTTGAGGGCTTCCTCAGCTAAATAGTGGGTCTGACCCAGCCTGGGTTTCGTGAGACATCATCTCAAGAAAAGAATTAAAATTAGGGGGCTGCAGGCTGGGTGTGGTGGCGCACACCTTTAATCCTAGCACTTGGGAGGCAGAGACAGGCGGATCTTTGTAAGTTCAAGGCCAGCCTGGTCTACAGAGCAAGTTCCAGGACAGCTGGGGCTACAGGGAGACCCTNAAAAAAAAAAAGGTGCCATATGTCTTTAGTCAGTAGAGATGGGAATTAGGAAAGGCATCAGATGCCACTCTGTACCCAGTAGGACATAAAACGGACTAGCGAGGGGCTGGAGAGAAGCTGGTGGTTGAGAGCGCTGACCGCTCTTGCAGAGGACCCGGGTTCGATCCCCAGCACCCGCATGGCAGCTGAGAGCTGTCTGAGGCTCCAATTCCAGGAGAGCTCCAGTTCCAGGGGAGTCCGATACCCTCTTCTGACTTCCGCAGGGGTGCACAGACTTGCATGTAGACGGTACATTCATACACATACGGAAATAAATAAAATTAATTAAAAAAAAATTTAAAAAACGGACTAGCGAACTAAGCATGGTAACACACCTCTGATCTCAGAACTTGAGAAGAGGGGGCAGGAGAATCTCTCTGAATTTGAGGCTTTCCGAGTCTACGTAGCTAATTCAGGCCAGCAGAGCTACACAGTGAGACCCTGTCTCAAAAAAAATTTTTAATAATTTTTTTATTAAAAAAAGAGCTAGCAAGATGCCTCAGCAGATGAGGATGTTCCCACCTAGACTGCAAATCAGAGTTCACTCCAGCACCACATAGTAGGGGAAGAAAACTCCCACATACAGCTAAGGACATAAGCACACCCACACATGCACTCACACAATAAGTCTGTTCTGTAAAAGACTACTGACAGAGAGAGGCAGCAAGGCTGTGGGGAAAATTGAGTGTCCATGCTGTACTGAGGGCAGTGTCTGTGCTGTACTGAGGGCAGTGTCAATGCTGTGCTGAGAGCAGTGTCTGTGCTGTACTGAGGGCAGTGTCAATGCTGTGCTGAGAGCAGTGTCTGTGCTGCACTGAGCACAGTGTCTGTGCTGCACTGAGCACAGTGTCTGTGCTGTGCTGAGGGCATTATACATGGTATGGCCACTCTGGAAAACTTTTCTTTTTTTTTTTAATTTTTTTTTTATTATTTATTTTTGTATGTGTATGAATCTATTGTCTGCATGCAGGTCTGTGCACCTGTGTCGTGCAATGCCACGGAGGTCAGAAGAGGGTCTCGGATTCCCCTGGAACTGGAATTCTCCTGGAATTGGAGTTACAGACGGTTCTTAGCTGCCATGTGGGTGCTGGGGATCGAACCCGGGTCCTCTGCAAGAGCGTTGGTGCTCTTAACTGCTAGGCTATCTCTCCAGCCCCAAACTTCATTTCTATAGAGAGGGACGTGCATACCCACTTACATCCTCTCACTCTGCTCTTTCTCCTTCACCCAAAGAAGTGGAAGTGCTGTCCATACACAACTTCTCTGGTGAACATTCTCAGCAGCTTTTCTGCTTTGGTTGAGGAAGCAGGATTTCATACTGGGCCATTCTGGCTTCAAGTTCATGGCAATCCTCCTGCTGTAGCTTGTGAGGTGCTGAGATTACAAATGTGTGCTCCACACCTATCTATTACAGCTTTGTTTTAATGGTTTAAAAATGTATGCTGGGCACGGTGGCGCACGCCTTTAGTCCTAGCACTTGGGAGGCAGAGGCAGGTGGATCTTTGTGAGTTCAAGGCCAGCCTGGTCTACAGAGTGAGTTCCAGGACAGCTGGGGCTACAGGGAGACCCTGTCTCGATAAAGACCAAAAAAAAATAAATAAATAAAATAAAAAATAAAAATGTAAATAGGATCTGAGATCTCCCAAGACCAGCTGAAGCAAGCACAGGTAGGTAGGTAGGAGCTGGGTGCTTCAGCAAGGCTGATCTAGTTAATCCATTAATCCAGTTGTCTTTGGCTTAATTGGCTTTTGTGGCTGTGGGGGCGGAGTTATCCTCCCAGCTGGTATAAAAGGTACGGTTGTGGACTGGAGAGATGGCCTAGCGGTTAAGAGCGCCGACCACTCTTGCAGAGGACCCGGGTTCGGTCCCCAGCACCCACATGGCGGCCGAGAACCGTCTGAAACTCCAGTTCCAGGAGAGCTCCAGTTCCAGGGGAATCCGAGACCATCTTCTGACCTCCGCAGCATTGCACGACACGGGTGCACAGACCTACATGCAGACAATACATCCATACACATACATTAAAAAAAAATTTCTGAGATCTCCCAAGTCCAGCTGAAGCGCAGGTACAGGTACGGGGGCGTGGGCTAAAGAGCACACACCCCCACCCTACCCCCCACCTCACCCCCCACCCCTGCCAACTGAGATTACGAAGGCATCTGAAGGAGGCAAGCAAAGCAAGCCTTCAACACAGTGAAGAGGCATTTAGGACCTACATTGGAATACAGGCAAGGAGAAGCTCATATGCCAGGAACACGAAGAAGAGACAACACGGGAAAGTTTGCTATTGATATGGTTGTTTACTTAAGGGATGGCTACCAAAAACGTCCACGCAGAAAACTCCTAGAAATGATTAAACAGCTTCAGTAAAAGGCAAAGAAATACAAAATTACCTAAAAATCAGTGGCCTTCTCGTTACAAAACAACCAGCAAGGCATGGAAGAAAGAATTCACAAAGAAGACCGTTTCCTTCCACTACAATACCTGCAAAAAACAATAAAATACCTAGGACAAACAACTTAAAAAAGGCAAACGATCTCTAAACAAAAAATTTAAACAACTTTAAAGAGAAGAAATTGAAGAAGACATCAGAAGATTGGAAAGAACCTCCCATGCTTCATGGATTGGGAAAAATTAACATTGTAAAAATTGTCCATTCTACAAACCTTGTATAGATTTAATGGCAATCCCAATCAAAATCCCCAGAAGTTCCCTTCACAGGCTTGGGGGAAAAAAGTCCTAAATTCATTTGGAAAAAACAAAAGACTCCAAATAGCCAAAACACCCTGAGCAAAAAAGCTCACAGGGGGGATCTCTATACCAGAACTTCAAAACTAACTACTAAGGGCTATAGTCATAAAACAGCCTGATACTGTGCACAAAAACAGACCTGTTGACCAATGGAAACAAAAAAGATCCAACATCAGCACTGACAATTTCACATACAATTTTCAGCCATCTCATATTTGAAAGGGGGTCCAAAAGACACAATGGAGAAAGACAGCATCTTCGGAAGTGGTGTTGGCAAAACTGGATAACCACTTGTAGAAGAATGAAATTAAAACCCCTACCTCTCGCCCTGTACAAAAGTCAACCCAGATGGATCAAAGACGTCAACTGAAACCCCCACTCTGAATGCGAACAGAAGAAAAAGTTGGCAGCAGCTACAAAGATAAGCATAGGAAAAGAAAACTTCCTAAATCAGACAGCAGCTGTGCAAAATTAAGGTTCGACAATTGACAAATGGGAACCTCATTAAACTCAAAAGCTTCTGTACATCAAAAGAAAAATCAAGGAAGTGAAAAGAATCCCAACAGAGTGGGAGGAAACATCACTGCAGAAACACTCTGACAAAGCATTGATTTCCAGAATATATAAACTACTCAAAAAACAAAGAAAACAAATGACCCACCTCAATAGATGAGCAAAGAACTGAACAGAGACTTCACAAGTGAGGAATTAGAGATGGCTGAGAACCCTTAAAAACTGTTCAACATCACTAATATGTTTAGGGAAATGCAAATCAAAAAACCACTTTAAGATATCATCTACTCCAATTAAAGACAGATGCCTAGGATCAAGAACAAATGATACCAAGTGCTAGAGAGGTTGTGAGGAAAGGGGAACACTCATCCACTGCTGGTGGGAATTGTAACTTGTAACAGCCACTATGGAAAGCAGTGTGAAGAACCCTTGGAAGACTTGGAATGTAACTGTCCAGCCCGACCCAGCCATACCACTCCTGGCATGTACCGTCAAGACTCACGCCCACCGCAGAGATAACGTGCACTGGCCATGTTTATTTCAGGTCTCTTCACATAGCAAGGAGCTGGCGAACCAACCCAAATGCCCCTCAACTGATGAGGTGATGAGAGAAAATGTGGTACAGATCTACACAATGGAGTTCTATGCAGCAGTAAAAGACAATCACGAGCTTTGCAGGAAAATGGCTGGAGCTAGAGGAACATCATGCTGAGTGAAGTAACACACAGTCCCAGAAAACAAACGAACGAATGTATCCCTCATCTGTGGATGCTAGTGCCATTACCTAGTTGTAAGGTAATTTTCTTGTGCACAGCCCCCTTGAGCTTTTTGTCCCAAAGCGGTTGGGAGTGATGCATATTGGAAACACCACAACAGGGAAGGACTGCATCAAAGATATGACTGATAAACAGTGAACTTTCTGCTCAAAACGCGTCAAAACTTCCCACATGGAGATTGAGAAAGACTGAGAAAGAGATTGAAAAGTATGTTTGGCAGAATGCATGAGCTCTGGTGGGGTGGGGGGATAGGGTTGGGGCACGGGTCTAGATTTGATAAAAAATATATATAAAAAATTTAAAAAATAAATAAAAATGTAAATAGCCGGCTGAGCATGGATGGTGGCCAGCCTTTAATACTAGCAAGCTGGAGGCAGAGGCAGGGGGATCTTTTGGGAGTTGTCAAAGCCGGCCTGGTCTAACAGAGCAAGTTCCCAGGAACAGCTGGGGCTACGGGGAGAACCTGC
>VZQC01014630.1:294016-314689 GCA_009823505.1 Rhizomys pruinosus | reverse complement strand
TGTCTCAAAAAGACCAAAAAAAAAAAAAAAATTGAGTTTTAATTAGCTTATAATTCAGTGGGTTTCCATAAGGGTTTGTCGTACTTTCTTAGTTTTAGTTAACCCCTTCCAGCCTCCTCCTCTCCCCTGTCACCCAACCTCATCCCAGCTTAATTTTTAGCCCTTGTACCCCCTCTACTTCCATAGTGCATGTGTTCTATCCCCTCACCCCTAGGGCTTCTTCCCCTGCCCCTCCCATGGGTCCTTTCTGGCTTCCTGACTCCAAATTAAGCACACAAATCAAAAAATTGGAAGCTAGGACACACACATGAGAACATGCCTGCTCAGTTTTAATAAGTTCCCCAAGTTGCTGTCATCATTTGTCTCTCCACTAATTAACAGGAATAAGGCAGGGAGGCAGTTAATTAAGGATTGGTGTAAGCTGGGTCCAAGTTAATGGAGGGTTTCTTTATAGACAGAATTAATATGGAATTCTCACAGACCTTCCAAATTACAGTTAATAAAGTTTTATTTATAGTGCCACTGGGGAACATCAAGAGCACAATGTCAAGGAATGTGGTTAATACTCTGAATTGGTTTTGATCGAAGAAACCCAAAGTTGGGCTCAAAAAGAGGCCTCCCTTAGGTGCAAACTGCCCAGTCCCCAGGAAGGGCCATTGCCGGGAAGAGAGCAGACGAGAGAGGAGTGGGGTTTCCTTTCTGTAGCCCCAGACCTGCGTGTCCTTTCCAGTCTCTGAGTGTCTGCTGTTTCCTCTGCAGGCTCTGATTAACCCACTAGGTCTGCTTGGCCGCCCAGCCTTAACTTTCTCCCGTTTCCCACACTTCCCTTCACATGTACAGCTCAATTGGAAGAGGAGAGAGAGTTCAGGGTCAGCTTTCTCCCTTCCAGCAATTCCTCAGTTCCGGAAACCATCAGCTGAAGGCAGCCCCACAGAGGGGAGAGGACCAGCAGATGCCTTCCCCTGAGCCACTCACCTGGTTGGCTATGTCCAGAACCCCTATCCTGTGCTTTCTGTCTCCTGAGCTTTGCTTTGGGGACAGCTCTGTATTTATAGAAAACTTGGGAAGATACAGTGATTGAGCTCCCATCAACCCCATGCCCATTTTGTCTGTCACTGATTTGTTTGTCACCAAGGGGACCTGTGTTGGTGTCTTACCACTACCTGTACCACCCAGATTTCCCATCTTACCTCAGAACTTTCTCTCCAGGACCCTGTGTCCCTCCCTCTAGCCTCTGATGGCCGTGGGTCTGCTACACCATCCTCTCTTGGGCTTGACTGCATGTTTTTCTCATGGTTCAACTGAGTGACGGGTTTAGGGGGGAGACAGAGCATTCGTGTGCTTGTGCTGACCCCAGGTGCTATGTCCTCAGAAGGTGCCTGTCTCGGTTGTGTTAAGTCTCTCCTTGCAGAGTTTCTCCACCCCTCATCCTCAGCCTTGTGCTCCAGAAGGAAGTTACGTGACACACTGAGGGCCTTTTCTACAAAATTGCTTTGTGCCAGGCATGGTGGCACACACTTCTAATCCCAACACTTGAGGCAGAGGCAGGTGGATCTCCGTGAGTTCCAGGTCAGCTTGGACATGGAGACCAAAAAAAAAAAAAGCTTTATTTCTTTATGCAGTTACATTCTTTTTCAGGATGTGAATATGGGCCTTTGGTTTTTATTTTTTATTTTTTTTAAATGTCCACTTCCTTTATTTATTTTTTTATATGTATGAATGTACTGTCTGCATGCAGGTCTGTGCACCTGTGTCGTGCAATGCCGCGGAGGTCAGAAGAGGGTGTCGGATTCCCCTGGAACTGGAGTTCTCCTAGAATTGGAGTTACAGACGGTTCTCAGCCGCCATGTGGGTGCTGGGGATCGAACCCGGGTCCTCTGCAAGAGCAGTCAGCGCTCTTAACCGCTAGGCCATCTCTCCAGCCCCTGGTTTTTCATTTCTCTTATTTAGACTTGTTTTATGGGTCTCTGCATTGGAGTGGGTTTGGTCGTGTGCTTCCAGGTTTTCCCAGTGTTCTTCCTCGTGGTGACGAGCCGTGTTCCTATGGAGGCTGTCTTCTTGCCAGGCGTCTGCTGTGAAGGGGCCTTGCCAGTGGCTCTTCTTGGTTTGGTGGGGAGGACTCTGAAACACTCCTAGGACACACTGGATGGATGTTACCTGCTCCCTCTCCCTGCTTCACTTGGTGTGATAGCATTGCTTCAATGAGCTGTTATTTCTAAACTGTAGGTTCTAGTATACGGAAACATAAAGGTAATATTAGGGACAAGTTTGCAGAAACCTTTGTCCTATGCAAGCTGTGGTCTGCAAGACTGTGCTGAGTGGGTGTTTTACTACTTGATGAAGTGTGAAGAGGCCTCTCCAGCAGTAGCTGCAGCTGACATCCTGAGCCACACACTGTTACACTCACTTGGTGGACAGGCTGTGCCACAGCAGGGGACAGAGCAAATAGTGACTTAGACTGCCTGTCCTGCAAGGATAACCAAGAAGGTGGGAAGTAGAAGTGGCCATCCCCACTAAGTTCCATCTTAGTCCACACAGAAAAGAGAGCTGGGCTGGGCTGAGCAGGCAGGGCCTGGAAGACTTGGTGCCCCCCACTCACAAGAGGCTGAGTGGCAGCAAGCATGAGGCCACAGGAGTCCACAGTTGGGGTAGGGACTGCATGCTGGAGCTCCAGCAGGTAGAGAGATGGGGTCAAGACAGCTATCCTCCTTCAAGAGACTGTGCTGTCAGCTGGGTGTGGTGGCACACGCCTTTAATCCCAGTGCTGGGGAGGTAGAGGCAGGTGGATTTCTGTGAGTTCAAGGCCAGCCTGGTCTACATAGCAAGTTCCAGGCCAGCTGAGGCTACAGGGAGACTCTGTCTCAAAAAGACAAAAAAAAAAAAAAAAAAAAAAAAAAGACTGTGCTGTCACAATTGCCAGGCATCCCACTGGGTTCTCGTCACAGGCTATGAAGCATCTTGATATCAGGATGAGTAAGATGGTTCAGTGGGTAAAAGTACTTCTCACGCCAGCCTGACAACTTGGAGTTCAGCCCTCAGAATCAGCAAAACGGTGGAAGGGAAGAACTAACTCCACAGAGTTGTCCTCTCACCTGCACATAAGCACGGTGGCACATGCATGTACACATGAAAGCACACACATATCATCATCATCATCATCATAAATAACCTTACAAACATCTGGACATTAGACAGGAAAGGACCCATGTAATGTGGCTCTGTGGGGCTCTCAGAGACAGCGCTGGACCAGGTGGGACAGGGTAAGATCAACACCAGCAGTCAAATGAGTTCTGGGGACACAGATGAATCCAGCACTCTTACTGTGTGGAGTTGTATAAGCATGCATCCAGGAAACCCAAAGGGACCGATTAATACCAATAAAAGCTTAGTGAGGCAGAAGACTTGAAATGAATATACAGGAGCCAAAGTAACAACTGTTAGAAGATTAGACAGGAAAGAGCAGCCCATGGATGGTAGAGTCATAAATCCTGAAATAATCTTAACCTGAGATGGGAAATGCTACCACAAAGAACACCTTAAAACATTTCCTGAGAGGCACAAAATCAACTTCAAATAAAAACATACTCTCTCACTGAAGGATTCCGTGTCATAAACATGTCAATGTTCTCTCAGTTAATTTATAACTTTAATATAATCTCAATAAAATTACCAACTGGCTTTTCTTCTGGAACTAGACAAACATTCTTAGCTTCACAAAAAGAAATAAATAAGAAGAGGCAGAGGAGTCCTGACTAGAGGAAGAACAGTGGAGAAGCTGGACTCTGGATACCACAGTTGACCACAAAGCCTGGGCAGTGAAGACCATGTTATGCCAAGTCACAGACAGACATGGGACGCAGAAGCAGAGCTCAGTGTGTTCTCTTGACAATGAGAACATCGCAGGTCCTCAGGCAGTGCTGGCAGGCTCAGCTGTGGTGCTGGAGTAGCCTGGAGAAGCTGCTGTCGTTTGACTTTTGAGTCCCTCCAAAAGGCCACATGGTAAAGGTCTAGTGCCAGTGGAAGGTGGTGGAGAGGTTAGGAGGTGGAGCCCAGTAGAAAGTGCTTGGTATGGGGGCAGTGTCTTTGAAGTGCATAATGGAACCTGGGCCCCTCTCCACCTCGATTTGCTTCCCTGCTGCCATGAGGTGGGCAGCTTCTTGAACCATGTGCTCCCCACCTGGGATGTACAACCTCACCATAGGCCCAAAGGCCGTAGGGCCAATCAGCCGCAGACTCAAAGGCCGTAGGGCCAATCAGCCACAGACTCAAAGGCCGTAGGGCCCATCAGCTGCAGACTCAAAGGCCGTAGGGCCAATCAGCCGCAGACTCAAAGGCCATAGGGCCAATCAGCCACAGACTCAAAGCTCCAAAACCATGATCCAGAAGAAACATTTCCAAATTCTTGAGTGTCTCAGGTACTTTGACACAGTGACAGAAAGCTCAGTGACACATTTATTGCCTGCCTTAAACACTGGGATTGAGGTTAAAGAGATAGCTTCTTTAAGTACAGAACACAAAACTAAACCGTTAGAAGAGAAAGTGGGTATTCTATCTCAGCCTTAAGGTAGTAAAGCTTTTTAAGTCACAACTTCAAATTTAGATGCCTGGGAAAGAAACATTTCTTTTTAAAAAAATTTATTTTTATTTTATGTGTATGAGTGTATTGCCTGCATGCATGCATGTAAATATACCCATGTAGTACAATGCCCATGGAGGTCAGGAGAGGGCATCAGATCTCCTGGAACTGGAGTTACAAATGGTTAGCTACCAGTGGGTGCTGGGAATTGAACCCAGGTCCTCTGCAAGAGTAACCAGTGCTCTTAAGCACTGAGCCAGCTCTCCAGCCCCCAGAAACTTTTTTTTTTTTTAATAAACTTTATGTAGGGAAATATTTAAAACTATGTCATGGTGAAAGAATGGGGTCCCTCATGTGTAAGAAGCTTCTAGAAACCAAGAAAACCATTAGCAATTCAAAAGGCAAGCAGAGAGCATGAAAGCAGCCGCTCATAGAAAAAGTAACATAAATGGTTTTCAATGACAGGAAAACGCTTGCTCCTGCCTCGTGATTGTTGCGCAGTATAACAGCACTTGAAACAACTGACGTTGCCTATCAGACTGACCAGAGCTGACGCACTTCGCAACCTGCCCTGTCCCAAAAGCACCAAGTGAGCTAGACTTCAGAATGAATGCATGCATTGTGGATCTAGTATTTTGCCTTCTGGGAGTTCACACTACAGCTCTGTGTGCCAACACAGGAAATAACTTATTAAAAATTTGTTGGCTGTAGTATTGTTTGAAAGAAGATGGCTGAGACTACATAAATCAATGATGCCATTGGTGCCCACAGCAATATTATCAAGAACTATAGAAAGAACAAGGAGGCCTCCATGAGAAGAGCAGCATCACATCACGCTAGGACCCATCAGTACGGGTAGAGCTGTAGTGACAGCCCAGTACCGTCCCCCAGCAGTTCCTTCCGCTTTAGGGACACCCACTCAGGAAAAGCTAAATCCTTGACTTTGCCACAGAAAGGAATTTTAGGACAAACCAGTATGAAGCCAAGTTGAGGTTTATAAATGTGTACGTTGTGCACCAGCTTAATAGGCATGTGGAGAATAAGACATGCCCAAGACTGTGTCTGAGGGCGTGTCAGGAGAGAGTCTGCTCCTCAGCAGTGGCTGAGTGCACCATTTTGCTGGCTTTCAAGTCACAGCTCAGAGTTGCTAAGAAACCTTTTCATTTCTTTCTTAACTTTTTGATAAGCGAGATTATGGAGTAGTTCCAGAGGCACAATGGATGGGATTATAATCTGACGAGATGAGCCATAGGTCATAGGGTTATACAAGGGAGTTAAGTCATAGTTTTCATTTATAATGGGCTTTCTGGTAAGATTCCTGGGAAACTGCAGGTCCTCACACTGAGGCTTCAGCACAGTTCGTTGCATCTTAACATTGTCTATTTTTATTTATTTATTTATTTTTTTGGTCTTTTTCAAGACAGGGTCTCCCTGTAGCCCCAGCTGTTCTGGAACTCACTCTGTCCTCCAGGCTGGCCTTGAACTCACAAAGATCTGCCTGCCTCTGCCTCCCAAGTGCTAGAATTAAAGGCGTGCGCCACCACATTTGTCTATTTTATTGAGACAGGGTGTCCTTGTAGCCACAGCTAGCCTAGAACTTGATGTTTCCAGGCTGGCCTCAGTCCCACAGAGATCCACCTGCCTCTGCCTCCCAAGTGCTGGGATTAAAGGTATGAACTACCACACTGGCACATTTTTTTTTTCAAATTTTATTTATTTCCGTATGTGTATGAATGTATTGTCTGCATGCAAGTCTGTGCACCCGTGACGTGCAACGCCGCGGAGGTCAGAAGAGGGTGTCGGACTCCCCTGGAACTGGAGCTCTCCTGGAATTGGAGTTTCAGACGGCTCTCGGCCGCCATGTGGGTGCTGGGGATCAAACCCGGGTCCTCTGCAAGAGCGGTCGGCGCTCTTAACCGCTAGGCCATCTCTCCAGCCCCACACTGGCACATTTTAACATTCTTACTTGAACTCTCGCTGTACAATGTCCATAGCGAATGCTGTTACTGTGCTTGGCCCGCTGATGAGAGGCTCCAGCCGTGCACCTTTCTCTTCCCATGCTTCTAGTTTCCTGATCCTCCTGCTTCATGTGTTGATCAAAATTTTTTGTAAAGAAAAAGAAGACACAGAACCGAACCACTGACATGATTAGGTCTTTTTTTTTTTTCATGTAGCCCAAAGAATGAAATGATAGGTCTTTTGCGTTTAGGCAAGGTTGGCTGAGTACATAGATTCCCGTGTGCTTATGCTTCCATAACAAAGAACACAGGAGGGAAGAGATTGATTCTAGGCACAGATGGTAGCAGGGGGTGGGCAGGGGCAGAGTGGAGTGACAGTGCCTTCATTGGCCCTCCCTTTCCACAGCATTTGACAGTAATGTGGATTTTATACTGTGCAAAAAAAAAGTAAATCCAAAGTGTGGAGGCAGACTTGCCTTCCGCACCTAGACCTGTGCCAGTCACAGCACCATGGTCCTTCATTTTGTGGCCACCCACAGGCACACCTGGCAGGATAGCTAACAGCTTTTCAATATTTAAAGTAATAAGCCACGTTTGGAAAATAACAGTACAGATATGTGAGCATTGTTGATGCTGAAGCTCACAGGGCCTGTGGGAAGGCAGCTGTGCTTGGGTTGGTGGCATGCGGAGCCACGTGGCTTAGGCCTCCCGGTGGATATTTTGCTGTGAAGAACAGTGAGCTCTTGGGACCAGTAAACAGAGCTCCCTCCTCTGAACTCCTCAGTCTCCAGGCTTGGCTGATGCTGTTGGGTGCACACACACCTTGTCTCCCTCCGTGTCCCTGGGTATGTGAGCACCCCCTCCTTCCGTCTCTGGACAGAGTCCTATAGCTTCTTTGTGCTGTGCTAATCACCCTCTGAGGCCTTGCTCAGCAGTAGTTTCTGCTCGCTGGCAGCTTCCCTACCTTTCAAGTGCCGTCCACAGTTTTTTGACAAGGAAAGAACTGCTTCGCAGGGGACCATTGGCTCCAGCATCCCTGCAGGCCTCTGTGCTCACGCAGAACCACAGGGCAGAGCATCCGTGAGTGGCTTGCCCCAAGCTGCCCCATGCCTCCCCTGTCAGGTCTCTCCCCAGGACATCCTTCAGTAGACCATTCCAGAGAAGAGAAGCTCACAGGCCTAGCTGTTGCTCGCTTCCGGCCTCTGCTCCCTTGGCCCGTCTCTTTATAGCTCTTGCCCAGCTTCCTTTTCCAGATCTGGTTTCCTGAAATCCCGGGACACAGACTCGCAGAGAAAGTGGGTTTCCTTGCGGTGGAGGAGGCCCATCAAGCAAACCTTTCATTTCCTGGTCCACCTTCCTAGTCCAACCCTAACGTATCACTGCTGTGTTTGATCTAGGGAAGGCAGCAAACACAATGCAATAGCCCTTGGGAAGCCACTGACAGATTCTTGGCTGCCAGAGTGCCCTGTAGTTGAAGCCCGCTGTTCTCCACCGAGCCTGTTGGCAAAGGGCATCCTGTCACTGGTTTTCCAGCCCCATGCAAGTGGTGCATCTGGGGGAGGGGCACTCCACATAGTAGGAACCAGCATGCAGATGACACTGTGAGCTTTGGAGATGAAGGCAGATGCGTGAAGAGCAGTTACTGCTGTTTCTCCATGCCATGACAACCTTATCAAAACAGATCTTTTAATATGTGCTTAATAATCACCAGGCTCCTGCTTTTGAAGTCATATTAAAGTTATCTCAGATCTTCTGACTTAGAGGCTCACATTCAGAATTAGCAGGATATGAATTAATGACACTTTATTACTCTGTGATGAGACAAGTTTAAGGAGCTTCCCCATAAATGTGTGGGCTTTAATTTAACTTGTCAGAGCTATAGTTTGAAAACAAAGAAAGGTACCTCTCCTCTCTGAACATTGTTGTTGCTGCTGCTGAACACATGGGCAGTCTCCTGGTCGTAGGGCCACGTCTTCACAGGGATGACAGGTCGATGCTCCTAGCCTGTCAATGAAAGCAAGGAGCCTGGGAAGTGTGTGTGTCTTAATGAGATTCTGGCTGGGCTCAGAAGTCTGCAGCTTGAGCTAGCCACCCCCATCTGTCCTAATCCCCACTTCCACAGAGCCGGCCACTGTCTGCCTCACCAGCCCATCTCTACCACCATGCCCTCATGAGGAAGGGAAAGTCTGGAGGGGGTTCTTACCAAGCAGCCAACAGAGCCCATGTGAGTCCACCTGCCTCTGAGAAGACTCCTGGACCAGGCTGCTCTGCAAAGCCAGGGCTGCTGAGGCTGCGCTGTCCCGTTCTCATTCTCGGTCTTAAAATCCCAGCCCTGGGTTCTTTGAGGGCATCTGTCCTCTAGTGAAAGGTAGCAGCTCGCTCTGGGTGCTGGTTCCAGAGGCAGTTACCACTGTGAATGCCCAGGACCCCCTCCCTCCAGGAATGGCAGTGCCCTTCGTTCATGTCCCACATGATAGTTTCCTGACAGCTCTTCTGTTCATTACTTGATCTTTACCTCACTCAAGCATGGAGTTCTAAACCTTAGCTCTGAAGACCTGCAGCCTCCTACAGCGTTATCCTCAACCTCTGAATTTCTTAGGTGAGATCATGTCACTCCAGTGAAGAGTCAACACTTTCAGATATGCTCCCAAATCATCCAGCCTGGTGGGGGATGGGGCCAGCTTCCAAGCTGAGGCCCTGCCCTCCAGGGCTCCCATGGTGAAGAAACTTCATGCAGCCGAACCCATTTCCTCCGCAGGCCTGGCCAGGCTTTGCTCTTTCTTTCCCTTTACACTCACTCACTTTGAGGGTCTTTGGTACCCCCCCAATACCCCTGTGACCTCAGCTTTGATCCTGCTCCAGGCTTAGTGTCTGACTGTGTCGCAGACATCTTAAGTGCCATGCACCCCCACACAACATGAAATGGCATCCCCCCATCTTTAGGGAGTCATGTAGGTAGTGGCACCCCTGCCCCTCTACCCCTTCATGCCCTGCATCTGTGTTGGCATGGCCCTTACCTGGCTGCCCAGGTCCGTTGTGACCTGTATTAGTTACTTATTGCTGTGACAAAAGCAACTTAGAGAAAGAAGGAAGGGTTTCTTCTGGCTCAAGTTCAAAGGCAGTCCTAGCAGCAAGAGTGAGGCAATGGTCACCCGACAGCCAGGATGGAGACCGCTGCTGCCGCTTGGCACACAGTCTCCCTTTCATTCAGTCCGACCGGGACTCCAGCCCATAGAAAGATGGCACCCACATTCAGGTGGTGGGACTGCTTCAGTTAGCCCAGTCTAAAAACTCCTTACAGACGTTCCCAGAGGTTTGACAACTACATGATTCTAGATCCTGTCAAGTATTAACCCTCACATGACCCTTCTCCCCCAGCCGCAGGATGGCTGCCCCTTGCTCATCAGCCTCCGCTGGCTCTTCAGTGCCTCTTGGCTCCTAATCACGTGCCTCACCCCACCAGGGCTGGGCCTGTTTCCTTACTGCCCAGTCCTCCCCACCATTTCCTCTCCCAGCTCCAGCTCCCTGAGGCTTCTCTGGGCGGTGCCAGCAGGACTCACTTGTGCTGTAACTGTCTGCTCAGCTATCTCCCCTTGTGTTGGGCAGGGCATTGGGTGTGTGGCTGGCACATGAGGACAGTGCAGATGTGGTTGTGGGAAGATGCCAGCTGAGTTAGAAAGAGCTGCATCCCTGTGGATTCTGTAGGCTTACATTAGACCCCCGTCCTAGAGCTCTGCTTTGGTTAGGAAGTGGGATCTCTAAGGGACCGTGAGAATACTGTGAGGCACGGTCCAGACAATCCCCAAAAGCTTTAGCCAGCACCAGCACTACAGAAACAGGAATGTGGTCGAGTGTCAGGTGTCCTCTGTATGGAAGGCAAGAGAAGGGGAGAGTGAGAGGAAAGAGGGAGCTTGAGAGGGACTGAAAGCGTGAGAGGAACGAAGTCTGACTTGGGAGGAAGCGGGGAGCCTGGCAGAAGGTGAATTGACCTGGTATAAGGAAGGAGCCCAAGAGAAAGTAGGGACTCTGAAAAGAAGGGGGAGTCTGACAGACAGTGAACCAGTAAAAGAAGTGTGGAGCCTGACAGGAAGAGAGGAGCCTAAGAGGAAGGAAGTGTGGAACCTGACAGGAAGAGAGGAGCCTGTCCAGAGGTGAACCTGGGCAGAAGGGAGGAGGCTGGACCAGGTACAGGTAGAGGGGGAGGGAGGGAGGGAGGGGGGGAGGGAGGGAAGCAGGTNGGCAGAAGGGAGGAGGCTGGACCAGGTACAGGTAGAGGGGGAGGGAGGGAGGGAGGGAGGGAGGGAGGGAAGCAGGTTCCTAAACCGGCCACCAACAGCTGGGGGCAGAGGGTAGCGTCCAGAGTGGGTGCATTTCTGCTGGGGATGTGTAGGATTCCAGCCTTTTCCTCTGTGGGTGACAACCAGAGCTGTTGTCCCAAATGAAAACTGGACATGAAGTTGCCCTGCATGTCCACGTGACCACCCTCCACCAGCAGCCATGGAAGCCTGCAGGCAGCACACTCACGGCTTTTCTTCTGTCTCCTTTTTCCCTCCAGTCATGCCAGGCTGACCTCGTGAAGGACAACGGCCACAAGTACTTCCTTTCCGTCTTGGCAGATCCATACATGCCAGTAAGGACAGAGCTGCACTTCTCCCCCACAGTCCCGGATGGTCTCCACACACATTAAGGGTTTGCCGTTCCTCTTTGAGGGCCTCGTGCCAGGTGGCTCCTGCGTTTACTCATGAGTGGCTCCTTCGTGGCCACAGTGCACAGTGCTCCACACTGTTAGCGAGTCACCTCGACCTGCCCTGAGTGAGAATTCTTGTCCTGGCCCTGTGGTCACGGACATCCACCAGCCACCATTTTACATCTCTGCAGCAGTATCTCCACTCCCCAGGATCTGTACTTGGGTGGATGAGCACGTTTGTCCGCAATGTGCTGCCTCGGGTACCTCTGCAGGTCCCCTAGCAGGACAAAATGTTGGCATGCCTTACTGTGGGAAGGAAGGAGGAAGAAAGAGATGATGTGAAAGTGTGAATTTTACTGTATATAGTTATATTAAATTCTTCAAAAATTAGATGTCATGAATAGGTATATAGTAATTTATTATAATGTTTTATCCATAGTTTCTTTAGTGCTTACCTGTAGCTGCTTAGCACATAATACAGACAGAGCAGCTATAATACAGACAGGCGGCTAGCCTCAGTAGTCCTTTAACTTTGCCAGAATATTTCAAAACAGCAGCAGACTTACTTTCAAAGATAGCTTTGGTTGTGAAGAACTTTTTTTTTTTTTTTTGGTCTTTTCAAGACAGGGTCTCCCTGTAGCCCCAGCTGTCCTAGAACTCACTCTGTAGACCAGGCTGGTCTTAAACTCACAAAGATCCGCCTGCCTCTGCCTCCCAAGTGCTAGGATTAAAGGCGTGCACCACCATGCCCACCGGTGTGAAGAACTTTTATATGTAAATTCTCCCTCTAGTTTTTTTAAAATTAAATGATACACTTGCTAAAAAGAAAAAGAATTAAACCACCAACAATAGTGTGAGCAGGACCAGTGTGTAAAAGAATTAAACCAACAGTAGTGTGAGCAGACCAGTGTATAAAAAACCACCAACAGTAGTGTGAGCAGGACCAGTGTGTAAAAGGTAAATGGCACTCACATACTTTGTAAGTGATAATATTTATGCATTATCACAGGTAGCTAAAGTTTATCCTGTCTACAGATTTTGGCAATAGGCCATGCCTGCCCTTCAGGATAAGTAAGAATGCAAACAAAGGAATGGGAAAGAATGGTGGGCTGCAGCTTGCAGCATGGTGACAACCTTAGCTGGCCTCATTGGCCCTTCCCAGAGGAAACCTCAAGTTCCAGGGACCAAGAGGCCGGCCCAGACATCTGGTGGACACAGTCATTGCCACCACATTGACCTCCAGAGCATCATGCGCCACACAGACCCTGTGCAGGACATAAGCCCTGAGCAGGCAGCACTGCCGAAAGGCATCCCTGCTCCCACCTCACACTAAGGGCCTGCAAGAGGTGCTCCAGCCCCTCATTAAAGGAGGGCTAGTGGACTTGCCCTGCTTCTGAGAAGCTGACCATCTGTGAGCTCTACCACAAAAGAAGGAGTGCCAAGAGAAATGGAAACCTCAGACCTGCTTCCGTGCAGGGCCAGGTCTGAGTCAGCACTGCGCATGAGTAGGAGAGCCACGGCAAAGAAGCTCCACAAAACCCACATCAGATCTCTCAAGTCTGTGGCCCTGAAGACGTAATGTGAAGTCTTCCTTCAGGATACCTGTACCTGGGGCCCAGGGACTGTTCAGGGAGCACAGCCCTGCCCTCAACCCAGCGCTGATACACCAGAGAGTGACCCACAACAACAATCAGAATCAACAAGCACCCCAAACCCTCAGCTGGTAGGATTCCCCGAGAAGACTGGGAGGGAAGTGTAGTCTGTGTGCTCAGGGTGATGAATAACCACAGTTTGGTTTAACTATGTCAGTCAGCCAGTGTTATTTCTTCAAAAACATTTTGGACCTGCTGTAAGAAAACTGTCTGTCTGCGTTTACTTTGAAAAAATTAGAGTGTTCAAAGCAGGCCCGAGCCGCCTGGATACTGCAGCTAGGAATAATGGAATAGGACCGCGGTTCTATTTTGTTGGTTTTCGGAACTGAGGCCATGATTAAGAGGGACAGCCGGGGGCATTCGTATTGCGCCGCTAGAGGTGAAATTCTTGGACCGGCGCAAGACGGACCAGAGCGAAAGCATTTGCCAAGAATGTTTTCATTAATCAAGAACGAAAGTCGGAGGTTCGAAGACGATCAGATACCGTCGTAGTTCCGACCATAAACGATGCCGACTGGCGATGCGGCGGCGTTATTAAAAAAAAAAAAAAAAAAAAGAAAGAAAACAGTCTGCTTTTTCCCATCCCTAAAATGATAGTTTGTTGTTGTTGTTGTTGTTGTTGTTGTTTAAATAAACAGACAAATCTTGGAAATGGGGGCAGAGCACGGCTTATAGTGAGAGAAGCAGCAGGCGAGTCCCATGGCAGAGACACAGCCAGCGACGAGGTGAGAGGATCAGAAGAGGTAGAGATCAGAAGAGGCATCCCAGGCGTGGTGGTGCACACCTTTAATCCCAGCACATGGGAGACAAAGGCAGGTAGATCTTTGTGAGTTCAAAGCCAGCCTGGTCTACATAGTGAGCTCCAGGCCAGCTGGGACTAAAGGGAGACCCTGTCCCAGAAAGAAAGAGAAAGAGAAAGAGAAAGAGAAAGAGAAAGAGAAGGAAGGAAGGAAGGGAGAGAGAGAAGAAAGGAGGGAGGGAGGGAAGAAAGGAGGGAGGGAGGGAAGGAAGGAAAAAGAAAGAAAGAAAAGAAAGAGAGAGAGAGAAAGAGAAAATCAGAAGACGCACAGAGTAAGAAGGCCACTGTGGCCACCACCTCTGGAGAGCAAGACAAGGAAGCCAGAAGCAACACCTAGACAGAGAATGACTACAAGCTTTCCATAACTGAAGAAGAAAATCCAGAAAGCAACTGATACATGGGAAGATTAGGACACAACTAGAATGCACAAAGAGTGAATAGCAACCATACCGTGATGTCTCATTGCAGCAATGGACACAGGATGGTGGGTGACCCTTCCAGTGACTGCCTCCAGACCTCTTCCCTGAGCCGTGCTGCTACCTGGAAGGGTGAAGTATCGACATTATGAAACAAAGACTGGTGGTTTGGCACTTCTAGTGCCTGGAAGATAGTGATCTGAACTGTGTTGTACTGAAGGGCAGTGAGACATCACCACAGGAAGCAGCAAAAAGCCCACAGGGGCCTGTAACAATGGCTCAGTGGTTAAGAGCACTGGCTGCTCTTGCAGAGGACCTGGGTTCAGTGCCCAGCACCTCTATGGCAGCTAAGAACTCATCTGTAACTCCAGTTCCAGGGGATCCAGTGCCTTCTTCTGATATCTATGGATACTAAATGATACCAGCACACTTACCTACATGCATGCAGTACACATACACATCAAATAAAATAATAAATAAAATATTCAAAAAAGAAAGCACACCAGCCAACATGCCAGTGATGTAAAGATAGATGATCCTGATAATCATTCATTAGAAGGGTTAGAGGTGGGAAGGAATACCATATTGATGCACACTAACAGCCTGACAGCAGTCCAAGGGGGATATGGAATAAGACTGTTCATGGATGTGTAGAAAAGGTAAGGTACCCACCGTAAAGTGATCAAATGGGCTGTTGGATTTCCAACCACAGAGAAGAGGAAATTAAAAGGAAAATGATCAATCCAGTAGACTAGAAATGAAGCAAAGTTAAAGAGCGAAAGCCGGGGGCTGGAGAGATAGCCTAGCGGTTAAGAGCACCGACGCTCTTGCAGAGGACCCGGGTTCGATCCCCAGTACCCATATGGCGGCTGAGAACCGTCTATAACTCCAATTCCAGGAGAACTCCAGTTCCAGGGGAATCCGAGACCCTCTTCTGACCTCTGCGGCATTGCACGACACGGGTGCACAGACCTGCATGCTGACAGTACATTCATACACATACAAAAATAAATAAATTAATTAATTAATTTAAAAAAAAAAAAGCGAAAGCCGGGCGTGGTGGTGCACGCCTTTAATCCTAGCACTTGGGAGGTAGAGGCAGGCGGATCTTTGTGAGTTCAAGGCCAGCCTGGTCTACAGAGTGAGTTCCAGGACAGCTGGGGCTACAGGGAGACCCTGTCTCGAAAAGAAAAAAAAAAAAAAAAAAGAGCACTATGCTCATTTTACCTCCCAGTGTGGTGGACTGGGGACACAGGCTTGCTACAACTACCCAGAGGGGAAACTGAGGTCCTCAGGTCTGTCAGGCTGATTAACACCACCAAGCAATTTATCTGGCCTTTTCTCTAGCACCCAAAGTAACAGCCTGTTCATGCATGCAGATCCTTAAAAAATGGTGCAGAAGACAAGGCTGGTGCTCGGTGCTTTGACTATGTGCATGAGGTTAATGGTGGAGGCTCTGGAAGGTGGTTCGGGAAGGTCAGTCTCCACCGTGGCGAAGGTAAGGTGCTCAGCTGCTGCGCATTTTGTTTTCCAGGCTGAACACAGGACTATGACGGCCTTCATTCTCGCTGTAATTGTCAATAGCTATACCACAGGGCAGGTGAGTCACAGCAGCTCCATCTACCAGAGCCCCTCCCAGGATGGCAAGGGAGGTGATCCATCTCTAATGTATTTGAGAGGAAGGGTGCAGCCCAGGCCACATTTGCAGAAGTAGTTGCTGCTGTTCTGGTGCTCTGTAGGACCACCAGAGCACCCCAGCAGAGCACCCCACAGGCAAAGACGGCAGCACTCTCAGCAGAAGCCTGGCCCTTTGTCTAGCACACTATTGTAGGGTAAATCTAAATGGACAAGGTTTACAGTGAGAGAGCTCAGCGAATCATGTGGTGTGACTGAATAGACTCCCCACAGAGCCACAGCAGCTATCACCCCAGTCAGGCCCCTGGCCCCAGGTCCAAGGACAGAGAACCACCTAATCTCTCCTGCCCGTCCAGGAAGCCTGCCTGCAGGGGAACCTGATTGCCATCTGCCTGGAGCAGCTCAGTGACCCACATCCCTTGCTGCGCCAGTGGGTCGCCATTTGCCTGGGAAGGATCTGGCAGAACTTTGACTCTGCAAGATGGTGTGGGGTGAGGGACAGCGCCCACGAGAAACTCTACAGCCTCCTCTCAGACCCCATCCCTGAGGTGAGTTGTCTTCACAGAGGTACCTTCCATGCTGGGTCAGGGTGATAGTGGCTATAAAGAGATCACGTGGCAGTAACATGTAGAAGCCTGCTCACACTCAAGCACGACCACACATCCAGGGCCAGGGTTGGAGACATGGCTCAGTGGTTAAGAGCAGAGTACCGGCTGCTCTTCGAGAGGCACCTGGGTTTGATTGCCACCTCCCACATGGTGGCTAACAACCATCTATAACTCCAGTTCTAGAGGATCCAGTGTCCTCTTCTGATCCCTATGGACATTGCATGACATGGGTGCACTTACATACATGCAGGCAATATATTCATACACATAAAATTAAAATTAATAAAATGTATTTTAATTTCATTTCGTGACTGGTGCAAGCTACAGAGGACAGGCACTGCCTGTTCCCTCAGGCTCAGGGCATCTGCTGCCAGCCCAGTATCGGGCAGTCAGCATATGTGTCTTGTCATGTTCTGGCCAGCTGGAGGTGGACCATCTGCCCCCAGTGAGTGCCCACTACCTTCTCCTGGTGAGACAGCTTGTAAGGTGCTGGCGTCTGAGCCCTTGGTGCCTCCAGTGCCTTCAGCTTGCCTCTGGCTCCACATGTAGGATCAGGGCTTGACCCTGGTAGCCTGGTGCCAGCACTGCTCCAGGCTACTCACCCCTGCTGTCCGTTCTCCAAGCCTTTCTGAAAGGGCTTGCTCAGGGAAGTATATTTACTTACTTCCTAAGTTGCTCTCAGAAGGGTTTAAGACATCAAATAATAAACACAAACTGTTATGTTGAAGAAGTTGAGGGTGAGGGCGTTAGAGGCAGGCCCATGAGGGCGGCAGAGGCAGGCCCATGAGGGCGGCAGAGGCAGGCCTGTGTAGCCTGCAGAGTTGGCCACAGAGCTGTTCTGAGTCTCCTGTAGCCAATGGGTGAGGAGACGAGACACCACAGAGGGCAGCTCTGATAGCAGAAGTGTGGCTTGGAGCTATGGCTGCCTAGTAGATAGTGAGGCCTTGTCAGGGAACTGGCAAGGTCCTGAACCAGATCAGGGCTTAAGGGCCTTGGCCCCTCAACTGAGAAAGTGCAGGGCAAAGTGAGGAGTGGGGCCCTGGTGACGCAGGACGGCCAGGGAGGGGTCACCACGCAATGGTCAGACCGCAAATGGCAGCCTTCTGGTGATTTTCTGGTCTAGAACTTCAGGCCCTTCTGGTTTGCCCAGTTAATTCCAGGGCTAAAATCTGGCTCCTGCCTTTGCCTGAGTTACTGATGCCCGCCATGCCCTAGGCATGTGTGGTCCTGTCCCTTGCTGACAGCACAAGCATTCATCACCTGCAGCTGTCTAGAGCAGATCAATGTGCTCCCTGGATCCATTCTGGGAGTTGGATGCCATGGAGGCCTAGCCATCTCTCTGGGTCAACTGAATACTCATCACACAGATGACAGAGGGAGACTTGGTTACAAACTGCTTGGCTTTCAATGGGACTAGGAGAACCTGGTGTCTTTTTCAAAAACAGTTACTGTGTATCTGTTAGTAAGCTGAGGGTCCAAGCTACCACTGTGTGGGAAGTCCAGTCTCGGCCGCAGCTTACAGGGCAATACTGAGCTGACCCTGTGTACACATAGGATTCAGGCTGAGTCCTTGAGAAAGTGAGACCATGTGTCTCCCAAACATGCCAGGGATAGCTTCATGCCTACTCATCTTGGTCTGAGCCACCTCTCCCCCCCACCCCCCATCCCTCCCACACCACCACTTTGGCCTTGGAGAATCCCAAGTAAGTCAGGTTCAGCTTCCTTCCATAAAGCAGAATATTTCTTGCAGAGAAGCCTAAAGTGATCTTGCCAAGACAACTTGAAAATTGTCTAGGGAGGAAACTCATACATTGGTGCAAGGGCCTAAACTCTGCCTCAGCTGCCCATTAGAGACAACCGGTTGCCCTACTCAGAGAATTCTACATCTGGAGGTTCCCCCCATATGGCTGGGGTCTGCGGGGGTGAAGCCCCAGGAGTGCATGGCCATGAGAGAGCAGTTGACCCTTTGGCCCACCTGTAGTTGCTCAGCACTGCTGATGAGGTACTGTAGAGACCTCTGAACCAGCAGGTCCCCAGGTTCCTAGCCCTGCCTGGCTCAGCTCTTCCTTAAACACCACACAGTCTGCACCGGCATGTCCTAAAAAGGTTTTCCTTCACAGTGCTGGTCCTTTTTCTTACATAGAAGGTAGCCTGTTTTCCTTCATTGCCCTGGGCTTGGCTCCTCAGTGAGGCCCAGAGCCACCTGTATGAACTGTAAGTGAACTGAGAGGAGTTTGGGGTGCACAGGTTCTGAACAGCCACCCCATTGATCTGCAGATTGGGAGGGACCTAGAGCCTGCAGTGTGTGTCTCTCTGGATGGCAGTGGCTCAGCCTGAGCACTGAGAGCTGCTTGGCTCCCCTGTATTTGAAAGTCCACAGTGCACAATGGTCTGTGGACTCCCGAAGAAACTCACCTCCCACTCCACAGCCTGATCCTTTTCCCTGAGCAGGGGCTCTGACTCCTCTGCCTTTGGCTCCTGGCCTCCTCTCCCTTTCTATTCATCAATACCAGTGTAGCTCTGGGCCTGGAATACTGTTCAATAAGTGCTTGTGAAATTGAATTGAGCTGAACTTACCTGAACTGAATAGGATTAACTCTCAGGCAACCCTGAAAGAAATGCAGGTGGCAGACATGCCAGTGCGGGTGACTCTGACGCCCTGTCCCTGCCTTGCAGGTCCGGTGTGCGGCTGTCTTTGCCCTTGGCACCTTTGTGGGAAACTCTGCAGAAAGGACAGACCACTCCACCACCATTGACCACAATGTGGCCATGATGCTGGCCCAGCTGATCAGTGACGGGAGTCCCATGGTCCGCAAGGTACGTGGGCACCAGCTCAGCAGCAGGGGCCCATGCTGAGCCAGGACAGGGTGCTTCGTGGCCCATGTGTGTGCCCCATTTAAGTGCAAATAAATGCCTGTCACACTCTGTCCAGTGTGCATCTTCCTCAGTGCTGTTTGTTCACCTGAGGGCACTGACCTGCTGCAGCTTTCATACAGCAGCCTCCTCCTGTCTGGAAACAGGCACAAGGCCCTGGGCCTCTAAAGAGCAGTGGCAGGTGTTGCAGTATGTCCCCTCACTCCACCCTGCACTTGACTGCAACATAGTCTTGCTTCTGTCACCCAAGGTTCCTGACTCCATAAAAAGATGATTCTTTTTATGGAGTCAGGACAAGGTTCCCTATCTTCCCCAGCCACCGTGGACCTTCGAGAAAACACTCTGCTTTACTGGTAGTTTCATGGAACCTGAAAGCTATTCCTGGAGCAGAGAATGTTGGGTGGGTGGGGAACGAAGACTGCCCACAGTGACCACAGGTCCACGTGCAGAACCACTGCACTTCTTTCTCAGCATTTTAGATCTCCTCAGCAGACCCATGAGGCTGAGCATGGCTCTGGGTCATCTGTCTGGAGAGCAGATGCATAGCTGACTTGGATGGGATATGATCTGAACATAGCTGCTTTACCCAGACTCAGAATATAGAGGGACTTATCTCTGGCCCTTCTGAGACTGACCTGAGCCACCCATGCAGGATCCTCTGATGAGGTCTTACAGCTGTGTGACAAGGTCTTTGGTTCCATTCTTCTGTCAACAGTGTCTCTGCACCTGCTTCTTTCAGCCTGTCCCTGCTTCTTCTTTCCGGTCAGGTTCCCTCAAGTGGATGCAGCTGATAAAAGCAGATCAGTGTTTTCTTTAATTTTCTTTTAGAATTCTTTTCAAGTAAGAAAAGCTTTCATCCTCCTTTGCAAAAACAACTCATGAATAGAAATGATGCTAATTGACATGCCTACAGTCCTGGTATCAGGAGAGTATCCTGAGGCCTGCAGTAATGCTCCAAGAGCCTCAGTGTGACCTTGTGTCTGTTCCTGCTTGTGCTGGCTCCATGTCCCCGTGAGGAGCTCAGGTCCTAGGCTCCAGAAGGCCAGGTACCTCACTGCCCCGTGTGTGCTTGGTTCCTGAAAGGCTGAACGCCTTCCCCTGCCTTCTAGAGACACAGTCCTGTGTCAGGCTCCAAGAATGTCTCAGGTGTTAGGAGACGCTGCTAGGGATAGGAATGCAATCTGCGGAAGAGGGGGCGTGGTAGAATGTAAGGGCTGCGATTGGGGTGAATGGTGAAACTACAGCAATGTAGTCTGGACCCTCATTTGATTAACCTGATTGAACATACAACCCCTCACTCCCCGCTGGAAGGTGGGGCTGTGGGGGATTGGGCACAACAGCCTGCAAATTGGTTCTACATGAAGGATGCTTGTACTCATGGATTATCACTTATAGCTAAAAAATGGAAAAAAAAAAAAAAAAGAGATATGCAGGACAGTCATGGCAGAATGCATGATCTCGGTTGGGG
>VZQC01014630.1:195052-293916 GCA_009823505.1 Rhizomys pruinosus | reverse complement strand
AAAAAAAAACAAAAAAAAAAAATTAAAAAAAAATAAAAATAAAATAAAAATTGATATTTAAAACTGCAAACAAAAAAAAAAAAAAAAGGAATGCTGTCTCGGGCTGGAGAGATGGCCTAGTGGTTAAGAGCGCCGACCGCTCTTGCAGAGGACCCGGGTTCGATCCCCAGCACCCACATGGTGGCCGAGAACCATCTGAAACTCAATTCCAGGAGAACTCCAGTTCCAGGGGAATCTGACACCCTCTTCTGACCTCCGCGGCATTGCACGACACGGGTGCACAGACCTACATGCAGACAGTACATTCATACACATACAGAAAGAAATAAAATTAATTAAAAAAAATTAAAAACAAAGAATGCTGTCTCTGGAACACAGGGAAGTCAGGGCCTCTTGTTCATCTGCTCTGAACTTGACATGCTCTCCTGTCCTGCTTCCAGGTAGAACTCAGCCACAGCCTACCTGTGCATGGTCTGGCTGAGCACTGGCTAAAACACAGCCTACCTGTGCATGGTCTGGCTGAGCACTGGCTAAAACACAGCCTACCTTCTGCATGGTCTGGCTAAGCATTGGCTCAAAGCACCTGTAAGCAGCACTGCTCAGAGGAGGCTTGGAGGCTCTGGAGCACAGCACAGGTGCAGGCCCTGCTGCAGGGTGACAGCTGGGTCTGTACAGCAAATTTTAGGCCGGCTGGGACTGTGGAGACCTTGTCTTCAAGATGGCCTCTTGGCTGTGGAGATGGCTTAGCTGGTAAAGTGCTCAGCTCAGTCTCGAGGCAGAGTTGAGACTTCCTGCACATAGGTGAATGCTGCATGGGCATAGCGGCCTGCTTGTAATCCCAGCATTCATGTGGTGGAGCAAGGGCCCCCAAGTGCAAGCCAGCGAAGCTGGCCAGTTCTCAGTTCAGTGAGTCCCTGCCTCAGTGTGTAGGATGGAGAGGAATCAAGGAAGACATCCAATGTCAACTTTTGGCCTGTGTGTGCACACACTTGTGTGCCCACGCATACATAGATGAGCACACACAAGCATGTACTCCACACGCATAGAGAAAAAAGGTCCTCTGTCCTATGTTAATAATGGAAGTTCACTTGATACCGAGGTGATGCAATATCAAGGTAGTTTTAGTTTGTTCCCTGCAATGAGGTTTCTTGACATAGCAGCCTCCCACAGAATCCTGAACTCCAGCCTGTCCATGCGGTGCAAAGCCAGCAAGCCAGCAGTGCTCAGGCCACTCTGCCATGTCTGGCAGGACCAGGCGAGCTGACCCTGAGTTTCATTGTGGGGGCCTCTGCTCAGAGCTCTCTTTCTGTTGCTGGCCTTGGGCACTGTGCAGATATAGCACCTTCATTTGTCTGTCTCCTTGGACTCAGACATTTGAGCCGAGCTATCACGTCTCTAGGACTTTTCTCATTCCCTCTTAGGAGCTGGAACCCACCATAGCTATGGGAATTCATTGCTTACTGTAAAGAGCACACTCAGCTTGGCAGACACGCCCACCAGTCCATCAGATAGGCTTAAAAGAGGCAGTTTTGGCCAGGGTCACAGGACTAATTATAAACACTTGAGAAATGTGAAATTCCAGCATTGCTTCATAAAAGGTTGAATTAATCATCCCTACCTAGCAGAAAGTGAGCAGATTGGGGCAGGTGTGCAGACACCCTGGCCCCACCCGTCGCCAGCCTCTGCCTGCCACCTTCACAAGGTGAAATGGAGGACCTTGCTTCTTCTGGTCCCTGGTTTCTTATTTTGTTTGGTTTGGTTTGGTTTGGTTTGCTTTGCTTTGCTTTGCTTTGGTGAGACAGGGTCTTTCTGTATAGACCAGATTGGCCTTGAATTCCTAGAGATCTGTCTGCCTCTGCCTTCTGAGGATTAAAGGCATGTGCCACCATGCCCAGCCTGCTCTCTGGTTTCTAATACTGGGTGCAGCCTTGCTCTGACCTTCCATTTCCTACAGTTAACTTGGGCGTTAGCTTGCAGGCCTGCTGTCTAGTCAATTTCCTGCCCCCGTGACCATCATTGTCCCTTCTCTCTCTCAACAGGAGCTGGTGGTGGCTCTGAGTCACCTCGTAGTTCAGTACGAGAGTAATTTTTGCACTGTGGCCCTGCAGTTCATGGAAGAAGAAAAGAATTACCCTTTGCCTTCTCCAGCAGCCACAGGTAAAGCGGCTCTGGGAGCCTGCGACTGTCTTCCTGGCCTTCAGCAGAACCATTGGTAATGGGCATCTCATAGCTGCTTTGTGTAGTCCTGAGTGTCCTGTGGTCACAGGCCTTTAGAAGAATACAAAGTACACAAAAAGGGCCACAGCGACCCTCTCACTCTTCCCCTTCCTTACATTTCTTGGAAATCAAGTTTGTGGACATCTTGAAGGATGGCAAACCTCTGCTGTGAGGCGTGCTGAAAAGAACATTAGCCGACTTCCTGTGATGAGTAATGCAATCACATTGCTGTCGGCTGCGTGTTTTCATGAGTCACATTAGGAAGCGCTCTTCTCACATTTGTCCTTTTTGCTGGAGAGTACAGTCATCGTTCACGTTCGTATTTCATCACCCTTCCTCCAGATCACAGTAGAGAAGCTCGTGATCAATAACAAACTTTCCTGCTCAGTCAGAAGGGAAGAAATGGAGACTGGGCTTGCTGGCTGAAAGCCACCAGCAGCTGGGCTCTGCCAGGCCCTGTGTGGGCAGCAGCGACAGCCAGTGCCACCAGACACCTAGAGTGGCCTCAGAGTAGCCTCTGCTGTCCTGCTCCACACTTCCTTTGTGATCTAATGCTCACACAACCACAAATGGTTAGGTGGCCTGAAAGGCCCACCAACACCAGCTGCCCGGCTACTGTGGTGCAGACTCCAGACGTGTGTCACGCTCCCATTCTGAAGCCCATACTAACTTTCCTTTCTCCCTCTTTTCTAGAGGGAGGCAGTTTGACCCCAGTGCGAGATAGCCCAGTGACCCCCAGACTCCGATCAGTGAGCTCCTATGGGAATATCCGAGCCGTCACTACAGCGCGGAATCTGAACAAATCTTTGCAGAATCTGAGCTTGACAGAAGAATGTAAGATGCTGGGAACCAGGACTTGGGGTGGGAGGGTTCAGGTCCTTTATGAGACAACCTTCCAAACAAATCTGCTCAGCCCCATGCCCCTGCACTCCAGAATCGTGGTCCTGATGTCATGTGTGCCAGGGTGCTGACTAGCCAGCTGTTCTTGAGGCAGAATCTTCCTTCTAGATGGGCATAGCAAGACCTAGTTCAGCACCCAGAATAGCTAGGGTGCCTGTTAAATACCACCTGCAGCAGGCTCTGATCCCAGTCTCTGACAGCCGTTGGCTCTGTGCAGGAATCTCATCAAGGAGAGGTGTTGCACCAGTGTGCACACTTGTGTCTGATAGTCTCCTTGTATGTATCCACCTGTGTGTATCAGTGTGTGCATGTACCCAGTGTGAAGAATGTTCACATTGCAGTCAGGCTGGGCATTAACTGTAAGACCCTGACCTGCCTGTCATGTCCTGGCCAGCGGGCAGCTCAGTGGCCTTCTCCCCTGGGAACCTCAGCACCAGCAGCAGTGCTAGCAGCACCCTGGGCAGTCCCGAGAACGAAGAGTACATCCTGTCCTTCGAGACCATAGACAAGATGCGGCGGGTGAGCTCCTACTCGGCACTCAACTCCCTCATAGGTGAGTCCCCTGCCCGTGCCCTTCCTGTGCCAAGGGTTTGCTGTACCCTAAATAGCACAGCCTTCATTTGGGTCAAATGAATGAGCCAAAAGTATCTCAGTTGGATCAGAAAGAACAGAAGTTAACTGGAGCCTGAAGAAGTTGGGGCTGGAGAGATAGCCTAGCGGTTAAGAGCACCGACTGCTCTTGCAGAGGACCCGGGTTCGATCCCCAGCACCCACATGGCGGCTAAGAACTGTCTGTAACTCCAATTCCAGGAGAACTCCAGTTCCAGGGGAATCCGAGACCCTCTTCTGACCTCCGTGGCATTGCACGACACGGGCGCACAGACCTACATGCAGACAGTACATTCATACACATACAAAAATAAAAAAAATAAAAGAAATAAAAGAAGTGGGAACACTGTACAGTGGGATGCAGGAACTGGTGGACAGTATTCTACAGGCTGCTCCAGGGATCTGTGAGCTCGTCAGCTTTCTCATGCAGGAAAGCTGCCAGACGAGTCCATCTGTCTTTCTTTCCATTCCTCGTGCGTTGCTAGACCCTGGCAGTGGGGAGCAGTGGCTCTCAGCTCAGTCAAGCTCTTTATCCTGGCAAGATGAAGTTGAGGGCAGGTTTCAGGTGTGCAGAGGACAAGGATGCTGTTCAGTGTCTTCACTGCCCAGGAGAGCCCCATGGTCACAGCAGGAAGTCAAGCCCTGCTGAGAAGGCAGAGGGTGTCACTCACCTTGAAGTTCCCTTGCTGCCCACCTTGAAGTTCCCTTGCTACCAACTGCTGAGCCTCCACCAGCCTAGTAGCTTGCCCTTTGCCACTTGGAAAGTGGAATTTAAAGGCCAAAGTTTTGTTTGTTTTTGTTCTGCTATGAGTGGTAATACCTCGATTTTACTGACATAAAACAGAGAAACTAGGGCCGGGCATGGTGGTGCATGCCTTTAATCCTAGCACTTGGGAGGCAGAGGCAGACGGATCTTTGTGAGTTCAAGGCCAACCTGGTCTACAGAATGAGTTCCAGGACAGCTGGGGCTACAGGGAGACCCTGTCTCAAAAAAAGACCAGAAAAAAAAAAAAAAAAAAGAGAAACTAGGAAGTCATTGAGTTTTCTTACTGTACAGCTGTGTTTGTTTTCAAATTATATAATTGGCGCCGTGGCGCACACCTTTAATCCTAGCACTTGGGAGGCAGAGGCAGGCGGATCTTTGTGAGTTCAAGGCCAGCCTGGTCTACAGAGTGAGTTCCAGGACAGCTGGGGCTACAGGGAGACCCTGTCTCGAAAAGACCAGAAAAAAAAAAAGAATCAAATTATAGAATTGAAATTTAGGCCCTAAGCAAGCCCTTACTTCTCACTCTGACCACGAGAGTCATATGCAGGTTTTCTTGGGGTTCTTTTTTTTTTTAATATTTATGTATTATTTTTATTTTGTGTGTATGAGTGTATTGCCTACATGTATGTAAATGAACCCATGTACATGTATGTAAATGAACCCATGCTGTGCAACCCCTGCCAAGGTGGGACAGGGCATCGCATCCCTCGAGCTAGAGGTGCAGACATACAGAGCTACGGCTTTGTGCCACTTTCTCCACTTCTCTAGTGGCTACAGGACGACTGACGTTCTGTTCTTCTTGGGCCAGACTCAGTGAGTTCTCGTCCTCTCAGACATCCTCTCTTCAGCTCACTGTGTTTTCTCATCATAGGTGGCTGAGCGTGCTCTCACCAGCTCTGCATCTCACTCCCCTTCTCCTGGGATTTTGTCTGGTGATTTAAGTTCGCTTTGTTGGTTTTTCTTCATCATTGAAGCTGTCTTTTCTGCTCCTCTAGTTCATCTTTCTCTCTGTTTTCTTGGCTTTACCCTCTTTTACAATATACTGCAGTTGAAAATTAAAATAGTTCATTGCCTTTGAGTCTTGTTCTAATGCAAGTGCGTGGGTTTACACTCCCTTAGGCACACCTGCCTCATCGCCCTGCCCTGATGCTGAGTCCGCACCCTCAAGTCTTGATGTTCACTTGTAAGTTAGCTTTAAACTCCTGGCAGTGTCCTACAGTGGGGTGAGGCATCTACTCATAGCTGACCTGACTAGAAGGGAGGCAGCCCAACTCTTGGTGGTTCCTACATAACCCCAGATAGACTGGACCCTGCCAGCCCTAGGGAAGCTCGGAGTATCCACTGAGGTCCTCACAAGGTAGAGCTAGCTGCTCTGGGGGACTCACAAGGTAGAGCTGGGTGCTCTGGGGGACTCACAAGGTAGAGCTAGCTGCTCTGGGAGACTCACAAGGTAGAGCTAGCTGCTCTGGGAGACTCACAAGGTAGAGCTAGGTGCTCTGGGGGACTCACAAGGTAGAGCTAGGTGCTCTGGGGGACTCACAAGGTAGAGCTAGCTGCTCTGGGGGACTCACAAGGTAGAGCTAGCTGCTCTGGGAGACTCACAAGGTAGAGCTAGCTGCTCTGGGGGACTCACAAGGTAGAGCTAGCTGCTCTGGGGACTCACAAGGTAGAGCTAGCTGCTGTGGGAGACTCACAAGGTAGAGCTAGCTGCTCTGGGAGACTCTGGCCCACATCCTCCAGGTGCAATAGCTAAAGGCCTTTGCTCACTGCAGCTACCTCCACACAGAGCTCACCTGCACACTGACAAACAGCTGCAGCCCAGAGGCTTTCAGTGTAAGGACAGGTGCTGCCAGCCCACATGTGCAGATTCCGTGTCATCCAAGATGTTGCTATTGAAGTGGAACACATTTTTTCCCTTGGGAATAAGGAGTTGAGGTTTCATTATGTCTCCCCCTTGAACTCGCTATATGAGCTAAGCTGGTCCTAAGCTCCTAACAGTCCTCGTGCCTCAGTCTCCAAGTACTAAGGCTATATATAGGTGCATACCACCCCAACACACTACTGTCAGTAAGATTCACACATGCACACGCACACACATGTACCTTTTCAGTGCTAAATATCAAACCTAGGGGCTCAAACATGCCAGGCAAATATTCTACCACTGAGCTATATACCAAACCTAGGTCAATATGAATTGAAATTTCTTTTTTTTTTTTGGTCTTTTTGAGACAGGGTCTCCCTGTAGCCCCAGCTGTCCTGGAACTCACTCTGTAGACCAGGCTGGCCTTGAACTCACAAAGATCCTCGTGCCTCTGCCTCCCAAATGCTAGGATTAAAGGCATGTGCCACCACGCCCAGCTAGAAATTTCTATTTATACTTACATATATACTATGAAAAAATGAATTTAAGGGGCTGGAGTGATGGCCTAGCGGTTAAGAGCGCCGACCGCTCTTGCAGAGGACCCGGGTTCGATCCCCAGCACCCACATGGCGGCCGAGAGCCGTCTGAAACTCCAATTCCAGGAGAACTCCAGTTCCAGGGGAGTCCGACGCCCTCTTCTGACCTCCGCGGCATTGCATGTCACGGGTGCACAGACTTGCATGCAGACAATACATTCATACACATACGGAAATAAATAAAATTAAAAAAAAATTTAAAAAAAAAAATGAATTTAAATAATAGGAAAAGCATAGCAGAGGCTGTGGAGCAGTCGGCCTCAGCTGTGCATCACCAGCCCCAGCCGCAGCTCTGCCGGTGTCTGCCCTGACTCTTCCCCACTTCTGCTCCTGCCCAGCGTGATTTCCCCTCCCATCCGATCATTGCTCCCCCCCCCCCATTGTGTTAGAGCCAGAGCAGGCAAACAAACCCTCACAGAAAATGAGTGCAGATGACCCCAGCCCTTCCAGGGGTGTGGCCCCCGTGTCAGCTCCTCACAGTCTGCTGTCAGGGAGAAGCGGCCAGTCAGCACATGTGGACATGCACGGCCCCGTTCCAGCAGGACTGTACTCATCAGCTGCTGCTTGAACTTCATAATAATTTTTACATCATAAAATATTTTTCTTTTTTTTTTTTTCAACTGCTAAAAAATAGAAAAGCTATTCTTAGTTTTCAAGCCCCAGAGACACAAGCTACAGGATGTGCCCATGGGAGCCTGGCTGTGAAGCACCTCTGTCCTGTGCCTCCAGAATATCCCCGCCAAGAACTGAAACTTTGAGACTTTTACATGTTCAGCAGGTGTTTTCTAAGTGCCCTGTGTACAGACTTGGGTACAGATATACAGTACCCACAGACTAGTGCCAGCCACGTCAGCAACACTGCAGACCTGTGCCCTCCAGGATGGCATTCCACCTCACCCTCCGCCCTGTGGCACTCAGACCTACTCCTGGCCCAAAGCCAGTGGCTCTTGCCCCTGTCCCACCCTCATCCTGCCCCTCTGTCACCCCACCCTGGTTGTGCTGGGTAGGCCGTGCCAGCCCTGCTCTCCAACTGTCTCCTGCATGGTCTCCTCCCCAGCTTCGCATAGCCTGCAGCTCTGGCAGCACTGACATGTGACAGTGCTCTCCCAGCTAGGCTCCCTGATTTTACTCTTGCCTTCCTTGGGTGTCTGACCATCAAAATAAGAATCAAAGGAGCCGGGCGTGGTGGCGCAACCTTTAATCCTAGCACTTGGGAGGCAGAGGCAGGTGGATCTTTGTGAGTTCAAGGCCAGCCTGGTCTACAGAGTGAGTTCCAGGACAGCTGGGGCTACAGGCAGACCCTGTCTCGAAAAGACCAAAAAAAAAAAAGAATCAAAGGAAAACAACTGAACCTGCCTATGAGAATGCAGAAATACTGACTTTCATTTATAAGCTGGAACTTGAACTGAGCTGTGTTCAAACATCTGTTATCTTAGGACCACTGAGAACTGTCATCAGATGCCCCAGGTCTCTTTCCCTTTGGGTATTTTAGGTGCCATGTTGGTGGTCCTGCTGATTCTGGCAAGGAATACAGGAGGCTGAGCCCATGGAGTCCCTAGCAATTTGCCCTCATGAGACCCTGTGTGACATGCACAATATAGCCTGAGCTCAGGGCTGGGAGGCAGGGCCTCATCACAGGGCAGCTCAGGCAGTCTCCTGCCTGGGACTTAGGTTTTGCTCTGACATGTGAACACCAGTTTTGTCCTCAGTTTTTGATCGGAGCTGGAAAGGGTAAGGAATCCTATTTTGTTGTAGAAGAAGCCACAGCAGATGATATATAGCTCCTGCTGCAGAAGGAGCACGGGTGTCTGTGGTGTGTGTCTCCTCTGCCTGCCCTCCCAGGACTTGGATCTGTGCTGCTGATGATAGCTTCTCATACTGACTCCTAAGCTGCATGCATGCATGTGCAAGAGAGACGGGGGCCGGGAGACTGAGTGTTATCCATGTATCCTTCAAATCTTAGAAAGTTTGAGGAGGAAAGTTTGAAAGTGAGTGGAGTTTGAGAAGGAAAAGAAGACAAAGCATCAGTCTGCCGATGTCAGCCTCATTTCTATTCACTGAGGTGGCACTCGCGTCTGCGTGTAGACCTCAGAGCTTACATAGTGTTTAAAATTCATAACTTACAGAATCCCATTACTGGCAGCGTGCTTAAAACCAATTTCTTCTTTCATTTCAACCAAGCACAGAAATCTCTTTAACCCCTTCTCTGAACATTGCAAAAGAGGTTTTCAAAACCATGGCAACCTAGGATGTGTACATATTTATACCTGTTCTCACAGAACCAGCTCTCCCTTCCAGACCCCCGCGTGCCTCCCTCCCCAGCTGTGCTTCCCAGTGTGCTCCCTGAGATCACCTGATGGTGGCTCTGTGATTTCTCAGTCAGCCATGGCCCGACAGCCACCTGGGTCCTCCAGTTGCCACTTCCCTTCTCTGGGCCTCTCCTTCCCCATCTCAGACAGTCTTACACTATTCCACAGGCCTGTGTGTAGAGCCTGGGAAGATCTTGCATGCCAGTTCTGCTGTCTTGCCCGGTGAGGCTGCCTTTGCTGGAAAGTCCTTTCCAGAGTTGACTCACACCTTCTCTCAGTGAGGACCTCAGGCAGTTCCACAGTCTGCCCAAAGGCCATCCCCACAGTGTACCTGCAGGGCAACCCCAGTATCTGTGTGCCTTGCCACTTCCTTCTCTGTGCGATCTGTCCCCACCAGCCACAGTGCTCAGGGCAAGGTGCTCTTCTGCAGTGCTGTCCCTGCTTGGCAGTGTCTCTGCGCTTGCACGCTGCACCTGACCAGCCACAGTGCTCAGGGCAAGGTGCTCTTCTGCAGTGCTGTCCCTGCTTGGCAGTGTCTCTGCGCTTGCACGCTGCACCTGACCAGCCACAGTGCTCAGGGCAAGGTGCTCTTCTGCAGTGCTGTCCCTGCTTGGCAGTGTCTCTGCGCTTGCACGCTGCACCTGACCAGCCACAGTGCTCAGGGCAAGGTGCTCTTCTGCAGTGCTGTCCCTGCTTGGCAGTGTCTCTGCACTTGCTGCACCTGACCAGCCATGTCAAGACCACCATGGCTGCCATTTTTACTACCAAGTTTCTGTAAACTTGTTTTTATTTCACTGTTTACATTTTCTTTGTTACTCTATGACATGTGTATGTCGGCACATACATGACACACAGCATGAACATTGAATGCAGAGGACAGCTTGGTGCAATCAGCTCTCTCCTTCCACCTTGTGTGGACCCTGGAAGCTGAATCCAGTCGCCAGGTATACAGCCAGCACTTTATACTGGCTGAGCCACCAGCTGGCCCTAGAATTGTTTCTTTCTGATGTACACAGCAAACAGCTTTGCCTGTCCCATCCTTTCACCTCACTCCATCCCATGGGAGTAGGTCAGCACAAGGTAATAGAGGCTACAGAGGGTCTGCTGCAGAGGTCCAGGCAATCTCTGCCCCAGCTGTGCTGCCCCCCTCTTCACTCCGTGGCAGAGTGCCCACTGTGCACTCAGCCCCCACATCATTGTGAACTCTGTCCACAAAGGCTCTTCTGCCAAAGCCCCAGCCCCAGGAGCGTGGTACTGCCCTGTGGGCCCTGTCTTCCTGCCTTTCGCCATCATCTTCTTCAGAGATTCATGCCAAGAGAATCTGGAAACAGGACTCGGTTTCTATCTGGGGATGTGAGAGAGGGTTTGGTCTCACCTCAAAGGCACCGAGAGGCTCAGAGGCCAGGGCAGGGGTTTTCACAACTCTGTTCAGCACATAACATGTTGGAAATGTGTCACTGGGGACGGTGAGGTGGAAGGAGGAATGCACCAAGCAGCCAGAGTCAGCTGCACGTTGCCTTGGTTCTGGTCAGATCCCTGTCTTTGTATATAGTGCCCTGGTGGGAGCCAGTGACTCTGGTCCCAAAACCTGGGAGCCTGCGGCAGAGCACCGCTGAAACCCCAAGTCTACTTCACTCAATTCAGAGGGCAGAACAATTCCAGGGAGAAAGCATAGCCAAGAACTGTCTTGTCCCTTCCTCTGCAGGACCCTAAGCTCCTGTGAGTACTGGACCCTTGGCATTGAGGTGACAGCCCCCAGCTACCCCTGTCTCTTCCTCAGCTTTCCTTTTGTCAGGGTGTCAGCAAGTACAACCAGCCTTCCCACCCCAACAGAGTAGCTCTGAGGCCCCACAGCAGTGATCTGGTGAGGCCCTGGGTCTGGCAGAGGGTACCTTGGTGTCCACCCTGGCTGAAAGAAGCCCAGCAGTGGATTTGCTGAAGACAGTTAAGTAGTGCTTGGATGTAGTTCAGCAATAGAGTGCTTACCTAGTAGCATGCACAAGGCTAAGGAGATGGACAGTTGCTGTCACATGCCAGAAGATGGCCTGTGCTTTTAGAGCCAAAGCCCTGTTTGATTGATTGATTAATTAGACTCATTAATCATTAGAGCCAAAGCCCAGCGGCCATAAAGGGATGGTGAGTGATGACCTAGAAAGACCACCCAGATATACCAGGAGCAACTGGAGTTTACAGCTTGGCCCACCCAGGAAGGAAGGAGGTCAAAGCAGTGGGTTACCATGATTTCCCCAAAGACTGCTTCAGGTCAGCAGTATAGACTCTTGAGGGACAGACAGGTCCTTGGATTTACTCATGATTTCCCCAAAGACTGCTTCAGGTCAGCAGTATAGCCTCTTGAGGGACAGGTCCCTGGATTTACTCTAGAGCACCAGGGACAGGCAGAGGCAGAGTCACAGAAAGGGGCAAACACAGGAACATAGGCATACACACCACATCATATCCTTGGAAATTGTTTCTAAAGTGGGGCAGAAGGCCTCAGCCACCCACATTCATAGATCAGAGCATCAGCAGGACCTAGCCCCGCTGGCCACACTGCACTAGGTATTGGAACCCAGCAGGCTTCTCTTGCCAAGAGATGCTTCCTCAGAGAGACAGATCGGAGAGACTGCCTCTGTCTTGTCCTCTTCAGAAAGCTGTGGCCATTGCTCTGAAAAAAAAAAAAATCCATCCTAAAACATCATAGTTTTTATTACTTCTAGTCTAGACATGGAAACAGGCCCTCAGCACTTACAGGTCAGTGAGCAAGACACAGGCCAGGCCCAGCTCCACCTGCTTGGACGCAGGGCCCAGTGTCTTTGTCTAAGTCCCATCGGGCCTGGTCCTTATTGTGTCCTGGAGATAACAGATGCAAGAAACAGGACAGTCCACTTGTCAGAGCAAATCAGTGTTCTGGCAAACCAGGGAAGAAGTGAATTAAGATTCCATTCCTTATCACAGCTTTATGTTTCTCACTAGTGGAAAATTATACTGTCCATTACAGTCAGCCAGTGGTAAAACTTAAGAGGTTTTTTTTTAATTCCCTATTGAGTCATGAATAGTACTATATCAAAATCAACAGAGGAATTTTAAAATCATTTTTTAATGAAACAGAGTCACAGGGGAAGGCCTCTCTGTCCCACACAGTGCCAGACCCTCTGGTAGTGTTTGTGGGGATCCTGATCCTGGACCACCTCCCCAATGGAGTCTACATCTATCACCCCAGTACGGGAGGCTCCACAGGGGTGGACCTGGGACTGCACCTCTGCCCCACCCCATGTCTGTGCCAAAGGCACATGTTAATTGAGGAGGACTGGTGGCCAAGTCAAGCTCATTCTTCATCCGCCTGCCCTGCATCCACTTCCCCTGCACCCTTCCTTTGCTGGACTTAACTTTTTCCCATCCCTTCCCCCTTTCTGTGACTGGGATCTGACATCTGAGTCACACAGGTTTACCATCAGCATCAGGATCTTTTCACAGCACAATGTTACATGGTAATTGAGTTTTGCAGGAAGCTGCTTCTGATGCGTCACTTGCCCAGAGGACACCTGAAAGCACTAGCGGCAAAGGGATGAGTCTGTGGTGTCTGAGCACTCACTGTCAGCTGGCGCAGGGCAGCCCGCTCCATGTTTTGAGGGGCTGGTTCCCTGCTTCTCTTCAAGTGAGGCTGCATACAGAACACATGATGCCTTTTCTTTCCTTCTTGAACGTCATCAACGGGGAGCATGTCCCCAGAGTGCACTTCCTCCTCTTGCTGTCTCAAATGACAGGGAGCTACAGCTGCCTCTTGGCCTCCCGTGGCCCAGAGCACAGTCCCCATGAACAGAGGCAGCAACTAGAGCCAGCAAGCAAATTGCAGGAAATTTCCCCACAGAGGTTCTGGGCTGAATTTACTAGTTTTCTTAGACTTTAGCTGTAAATCTAGCCCACTGTTTGGAGTTTGAATTGAAAGCTGTGTGCACTGCTTCTGAGCTACAGCCTCACAGGAGTGTGAGATGAGCAGGCCGCTTGTCCTTGCCATTGGCCAACCCGAGCTGGAATGGGTTTCTTCGGTGTTTTATCTCAGCCATGTCCAGGGTTCCCTCTGCCCTGGGTCTCCTGGCATATGTGTGCTTGGCTCCTCTCGGGCATAGCTGTGTCAGGGTCAGCACACACTACCGAGTGCCTATGAATGAGGGAGGCCATGCACCCAGGGACCTAGAGGCTGGCCCTCTGGCCTCTGCACCCTCCTGGGGAGTGGATGTGCATGGCTCCCATGACTGGACATACCCTCACAGCCCAGAACTAATGGAGAGGAAGTGGGGCTCACCTGGCTTCTACAGGTGAGCAGCTGTGGATCCAGAGCAGTCACTAGAGGTGCGCGTTCATGCTGAAGTAATGAGCGAGTAGTCCACCTCATTCTGAATCCTCATCAGATGTTGCACTTGAGTGTGTCCCATGGAGCCCTTGCACTAACAGCTAAGCCAACCAAGTGACTCTCTATCCTGACAGCATTCAGACTCCTTCATAAACACTGGGTCTTCTAGAGCTGGCCAAGCAAGGAACATGGGGTCCTGGCTTGTTTGAAATCTTCCTTGAGTCTCTTTTTGGCTGGCGTTGTGGAAAAAGCTTGTGCTTTTCAGCAAGCAAGCTGGCCTGCTTAGCCCTTAAGTACAACAGATAGTGTTATGTGTGGCTGTCTCCCATTCTACTCCAGCATGAAGCCGACACTCCCAAGCCACCAAAAAGCAGTTACTCAAGGAGACCCCTGGGCAAGGGCTCCACCTTCTACTCTCAGTCTCTCATCTGAGCAGCCTTTTCTCAAGAAATGTCCTCTTTCAAAAAAAAAAAAAAAAGCCAGGCGTGGTGGTGCACGCCTTTAATCCTAGCACTTGGGAGGCAGAGGGAGGCGGATCTTTGTGAGTTTGAGGCCAGCCTGGTCTACAGAACAAGAAAAAAAAAAGAAAAGAAATGTCCTCTTGCAAAGTCACCTTATTCCCTTTACCTGTCCCATCCAGCATCCTGTGGCTCCTGCTCTCAGCAGCTCCCACCTGTACCTGACAGTCCTGAACCCTGCAGCATCTCTTCAGGTATCTGGGCAGGCTGGTCCTCACTCGGTTCTGGAGTTTCTCTCGTTTCTCCAAAGGTTCTGTGTATCGTCAGCTCTGAGCCTAGATATCCTTTATGCTTCCAGCCTTCCCTCCAGCATGTGTTTGCTGGAGACCAGGCCTGCTCCCCTGCAAAGTCACCTCCATGTGCAGCTCCCTGGGGCAGCACCATGGAGTGGCCTGGCTGGAAGGTCAGGTGCATCTACACACTTCCCTTGAGCCTGGGTGTGAGTGCTCCCTGGGCTTTGCTTTTGTGTCCTGCCATACTAAGAGCATTTCCTGCCTTCCGGACTGTTGAGGAATTGCATAGGAGTGAGTGGTCTTCACCAAGACTTGGCGAGTATGCCTTTTCTTCCTCTCAGACTTGCAACCTGGTGCTGTACATTGATGTTTCTGCCTCTCAGGGATGCTTGTCCTTGCATCTGGATGTGTAGCACAGGACTGTACCGAGTGCTTGTTGAATGAGTTGAGAGTTCCTGGGGGTGGAGATCAGATCCTAGGCACTTCTCATGATGTCCTTGGAGCCCAGGACACTGCTGGCATGTGGGGTAACAAGATGAGGCCAGCCAGTCGGAGCACACAAGGCAAAGACTGCATGCAGAGTGGGCCATGGACAGAGACTTGCATCCCGCATACACTGTGCCGTGGGCCCTGGTACCACATGAGAATCAAGAACTTGGGATGAAGTATGGCTTGGGACTGGCCGGTGCTCTCCATCCTGCAGCTACTCCATGCAAACCCTGCCCACTTTGGGCCATTTTTATTTTAGAAAGATCCATCCAATCTCAAAAGATGAGACCTGTGTGGCTGAGCCTGTTTACTATTGGAATTCTTTTTTTTTTTTTAATGTTTACTTCTATATCTTGGGGACAGGGGAGGGGTCCGTGTGGGTGTGCATGTGCCACAGTTCACATGTGGAGGTTGGAGGACAACTTGAGGGAATCTGTTCTTTTCCCACCATGCAGGTTCTGGGAATTAAACTCAGGTCATCAGCCTTGGCAGCAGGTGTCCTTCCTGCTGAGCCCGATACCAGAACCACAAACTGGGAACCTCTATGGCCCAGCTCTGTAACGCTTTCCTTCCTGAGGCTGCAGAGATAACTCTGTGGTTAAGAGCACTGGCTGTTCCTGCACAGGACCTGGATTTGGCTCTCACCACCCATGTAACAGTTTACAACCATTTGTAACTCCAGTTCCAGGGGATTTGATGCTCTTTTATGGCCTCCTCAGGCACCAGGCATGCACCTGCTACACTTACATGCATATAGGCAAGACATATACGTAAAAGTAAATAAATAAATAAATTAATTAATTAATTAATTAATAGCTCTCTCCATCCTGATACCATGGTTAGGTTTTCAGGAAGCGAGCTGCCCCAGAAGCTACCACCATATGCATTTGCAGCTTCTTGCTATTAAAATCTCCTGTTTCTCTTTTCTAGGAGTTTCTTTTAATAGTGTTTACACTCAAATTTGGAGAGTCTTATTGCATCTGGCTGCTGATCCCTATCCAGATGTTTCTGATTTGGCCATGAAAGTCCTCAACAGCATCGCCTACAAGGTATGTGTGATGAGAGGGTACCATCAAAGCTCACGGATTTCTGATTTTTCAGTCATGATTGTTCAAGGACCTCCAGGCACATTAAGGCCTACACACCAGGGTTTTTTAAAGTACCATGAATAAAATGAACTCTAAATAGACATTGTAAATTTGGAGGCTCATGACAGACGCTGCACTGCACTGCACCTGAGCCCTCAACCGTAGCGGCTGCTTTTCTTTCTCACTCTTTAAGCCCATGTGATCTGTACTGACTCCCGCCCCATCTCCCACACCTGTATTTATCTCTGGACTGGGCATTTGGAGTGGTTGGTTTTCTCTTGTTCTCATGTCCTTTCTTCTCACTCAGGTCTTGTGGTAGACAAGCACAGTCTTCTTGGGGGACTGTTGGCTCTTCCCTTTCCTGTGAGCTCCGGGGTTGGGCCCAACACCTTCCCTTACTCTTTTGCCAGCCTCGTGGCTTTTCATCCCACCTATCAGCAGAAGAGTGTCAGTCACAGGATCAAGGGGCCTAGGAAGCTCTCTTCTTCCCTGTACTCTACCCTGTGAGTTCCATCTGCCTCTTCCCTGAGAGCACGGGGCTCCACCTGTCCTGCCCTTCACTTCACACTGTAGTGGGGACTGACTTGCTGGAGGCCACTTGCAGGCCATCAGCTGGGACATTATTCATTTTCCATCTATGAGGGATCACAGGTACCCACTGTACTCAACATTTAACATTTGAAAGCAGTTATTTCATATTTTTTCTGGTTCTCTAGTTTATTAAAGTTGGACAGTTCAACTTTCATAAATGGAACAAAGTAAAAGTCATTTGTTATGACATTAAAAATGTTTGTAACTTTTCCATAAAATTTCAAGCATGCAAAAAAAAAAAAAATTGAGGGAGAGAACAGCGCAGATTTTCCTGTCTTAGACCTGCCTGGTGCTCAGCCTCAGGTGACCCATCACACTGAGGCACTGTCAAGTGTCAGTACGGTGGAGAGGGTCCTGAGTCTGTGGCTTTCTTGTTCCAGCCCATTGTCTGTTCCCAGTGAGTGCAGAGCCTGCCCTGCTGCTTATTCCTTTCCTGCTGGCCGCTGGCTGAGGCAGGAGTCCCACGGCAGCCACCACAGTGGTCTCCTGTCTGCCTGGTGTCTGTGCTGTGTTCTGTGCGCCTGTCTTTCCTGACTGATGGAAGTTGCCTCACTAACCACAGGAGCTACTTCTTCGCCTTCTGGCATCACACAGTACTGAGAACCTCACTGTGTACTCAGTTTCGAAGGGCTGTCATGGCTGATCTCGTCCTGCCGTCTGCAGCACTGCAGACAAGACAGATGTGCATTCTGAGCTTTAAACTCAAGATGTCAATTCATGTCGGTGTAATAGTCTCCTAGAAACAGAGATTTGTTGGTCCAGGGATAAATTTTACTGTTGTATTAGTTACTTCTTCTTCTTCTTGTTATATTAGTTACTTGCTGCTGTTGTTGTTGTTGTTCTTGTTGTTGTTGTTGTGATAAAACACTATGACTGGGGGGCTGGAGCGATGGCCTAGCGGTTAAGAGCGCTCTTGCAGAGGACCCGGGTTCGATCCCCAGCATCCACATGGCGGCTGAGAGCCGTCTGAAACTCCAATTCCAGGAGAACTCCGGTTCCAGGGGAGTCCGACGCCCTCTTCTGACCTCCGCGGCATTGCACGACAAGGATGCACAAACCTACATGCAGACAGTACATTCATACACATAAAAAATAAATAAAATTAGGGGCTGGAGAGATGGCCTAGCGGTTAAGAGCGCCGACCGCTCTTGCAGAGGACCCGGGTTCGATCCCCAGCACCCACATGGCGGCTGAGAGCCGTCTGAAACTCCAATTCCAGGAGAACTCCGGTTCCAGGGGAGTCCGACGCCCTCTTCTGACCTCCGCGGCATTGCACGACATGGGTGCACAAACCTACATGCAGACAGTACATTCATACACATAAAAAATAAATAAAATTAGGGGCTGGAGAGATGGCCTAGCGGTTAAGAGCACCGACCGCTCTTGCAGAGGACCCGGGTTCGATCCCCAGCACCCACATGGCAGCCGAGAACCATCTGAAACTCCAATTCCAGGAGAACTCCAGTTCCAGGGGAATCCGACACCCTCTTCTGACCTCCGCGGCATTGCACAACACGGGTGCACAAACCTACATGCATACAGTACATTCATACACATACAGAATGACACAATTGTTCAGCTGTCTGAAGACCCCTTGGAGACCCTCTCCATCTCTCGCTGCCGTCTTTCACAGTCTGACTTGAATTCCCTGTGTCAATGTCAAAGCCTCTGTAAGATCAAGCACCTGAGTCTGAGAGGTGTGGAATTCTTCAATTTATATCTTAGAAATTTTCATAATTTTCTGGAGTGTGTTGCAGACACCCTGCAGACCCTAGAACTAGAGCACCGCAGGATGCAGGACTCATAGGTCAGTGCTCTCCTTCCTTCCCTCAGCCAATGCTCCCAGCTCACCACAGTCAATTTTTATGACAGTGACATCTCTATGCCTGTCATGAAGGACCTTCTCCAGCACACAGCCAATCTAACCCAGTTGACACAGGAGCTGTACCCTGCCCCCCCTGGAGTGCTATTATGACATGGGTCATGTCCTCCCAAAGAGGTTTGCACTAATGTGTAGCCAGCTCATGGGTGCACTCAGAGCAGTAAAGCAGCCCAAGACCATCTCCTTAGCTACAAATATGTGCCTGGAGTGTTGTTCTTGCTCTGTCTTTGACCTCGAGTCTAGACTCTGTGGCTGTTGGCAATGAATAGGGAAATGTCACTCCCAGATACTGAGTAATGAAGCATAGGGACAGACCTGACATCAAGGGGACCCAGAGCACATGGCTTTAGACCCTGTTCAATGTGTTGGGAATGGTGATGAGTGGGTTCAGATTACGGTGGCTGCTGTTGACGTGAAGAACATCGGCATCACAGGAAATGTGGATTTCAATTCTGAATTTCTACATGTGGACTCTAAGTCAGGACAGGAACTACAAATTTCTCAATGTTGCTCTTGGAAGAACTGGTTATGAGGGTGTACCTCACAATGGTTGTTGTAATGTTATGACCCTGAGATCCTGGATGCTCAGCCTCTGGTGTGCTTTTAGTCACTGACCGGTTCAGTTGGTTTCCAGGTTCAAGGTCAGAAGCATTTTATGACTTTATGAGAGAAAAGATACCACACTATTTTAAAGAGGTGTCTGAAACTTTATGTATTGAAATAATTTAGAGTGGTACTGATGTTCCCTCTGCTGAGGCCTGGGTGTCTGTTAGTTCCCACTTCTGTGGCTGCTCCATGGCTTAGTGTACAGAATTGTCTAACATGAGCAATGCATACCCACTCCCCTATGAAGGAGGTATTTGGAGAATGGCTGGATTACAGTCCAGGATACTCAGGCTAGGAGGATCTAGGGAGACATGAGATATAGCTGAAGCAGGAGACAAGACAACATGGAGCAGAGGCAGTGGGGTCTAGCGACAGTTCTGTTTCTTGATGGTGGTTCTCATGAGAACTCAGGTTGGACCTGAATTCTTGGTCTTCTCTTCTCTTTCTGAGTAATGAAACTACTGACATGTGCCGCCATGTGGAACTGTTGGGTCACATTCTTTTGGCTCCAAAACCTTTTGACTCTTCATCTGCTTATACATCTGACAGAGCATTAACATCCAGAATATATAAACTACTCAAAACCAAAGAACTAAGAAAACAAAAGACTCACTCAAAAGATTGTGTAAAGAGCTGAACAGAGACTCCACAAGTGAGGAAATAGTGAGACAAAAAAACGACTGAATCAGTGAAGCTCTCCCAACAACAATAACCCTCGGCTTTGAAAAAGCTTTGCAAAGATTCAGGAAAAGATGCAAGAGACATATGACAGAATGCATGAACTCCTGAGCCTTACTGCTCACCAACCTGGGACAGCTGGGCTTGTTTGATCCTGCCCTGACTTGGCCTCCGGAGGAGCTACACAGCTTCTCACTTCAGCCCTCGCTTGACCTCCCCTCCAAGGGCTACAGGCCCCGCCTATTTCTTCATCAATGTGTGGGCACTCCACCCACCTAATGTTTTTATTGTTTGGTAGAAAACTAGTAAGCGATCTAGTCATCTGCTTTTTTTTTTTTTAATTTTTTTTTTTTATGTTTTCGGTATGTGTCATGAATGTACTGTCTGCATGAAGCTGTGCACCCGTGTCGGGCCAAGCCGGAGTTCAGAAGAGTGTGTCTGACTCCCCTGGAACGGGAGCTCTCCGGGAAGTGGAGTTTCAGACTGCTCTCGGCGCCATGTGGGTTCTGGGGGATCGAACCCGGGTCCTCTGTGTAGTCATCTGCTTTTTTAGCTAACCATAAGATTGTTTAAACCAGAAAAACCTTACAAATACATGTGTAACATACTATGGCTTGAGGCCAAAGGAAGGAGGCCAGGAAGAAAACAGGAAATGAAGAGGGAAAAAGGAAGGAGGGGAGTTGTCTGGAGAAAGTACTGCTGTGACTGAGTTGTGGCAGGCGCTGCAGTGCAGGGAGCCCGTCCGCCTGCCGCAGGTCCAGGAGGGCCACTGCCACTGCTGGCCACTCCACACCCTTTCACACTCGGCTTTTCCCACTGAGTGTGAAGTTTCAAGGTTTCCAGTAGGATCGTTCTATGCTTTGTATGGACAGGTACGAGCAGTTTCGGTCTCTAGCTTCTGTGTTCAAAGTTTATGGCCAGAGCCCCAGCCTCTTCTCAGACCTCTGGCATGGAGGTGTCTGGTGTCCTCTTCACAGACCTCTGGCATGGAGGTGTCTGGTGTCCTCTTCACAGACCTCTGGCATGGAGATGTCTGGTGGTCTCTTCATAGATCTCTGGCATGGAGGTGTCTGGTGGCCTCTTCACAGACCTCTGGCATGGAGGTGTCTGGTGTCCTCTTCACAGATCTCTGGCATGGAGGTGTCTGGTGTCCTCTTCACAGATCTCTGACATGGAGGTGTCTGGTGGCCTCTTCCCAGACCTCTGGCATGGAGGTGTCTGGTGGCCTCTTCAAAGATCTCTGGCATGGAGATGTCTGGTGGTCTCTTCATAGATCTCTGGCATGGAGGTGTCTGGTGGCCTCTTCAAAGATCTCTGGCATGGAGATGTCTGGTGGTCTCTTCATAGATCTCTGGCATGGAGGTGTCTGGTGGCCTCTTCACAGACCTCTGGCATGGAGGTGTCTGGTGTCTTCTTCACAGATCTCTGGCATGGAGGTGTCTGGTGGCCTCTTCACAGGATCTCGGCATGGAAGGTGTCTGGTGTTTTTCCTCTTCACAGACCTCGGGCATGGAGGTGTCTGGTGGCCTCTTCCCAGACCTCTGGCATGGAGGCGTCTGGTGTCCTCTTCACAGACCTCTGGCATGGAGGTGTCTGGTGGCCTCTTCACAGACCTCTGGCATGGAGGTGTCTAGTGTCCTCTTCATAGATCTCTGGCATGGAGGTGTCTGGTGTCCTCTTCACAGATCTCTGGCATGGAGGTGTCTGGTGGCCTCTTCACAGATCTCTGGCATGGAGGTGTCTGGTGTCCTCTTCACAGATCTCTGGCATGGAGGTGTCTGGTGGCCTCTTCACAGACCTCTGGCATGGAGGTGTCTGGTGGCCTCTTCCCATACCTCTGGCATGGAGGCGTCTGGTGTCCTCTTCACAGACCTCTGGCATGGAGGTGTCTGGTGGCCTCTTCATAGATCTCTGGCATGGAGGTGTCTGGTGGCCTCTTCAAAGATCTCTGGCATGGAGGTGTCTGGTGGCCTCTTCATAGATCTCTGGCATGGAGGTGTCTGGTGGCCTCTTCACAGACCTCTGGCATGGAGGTGTCTGGTGTCCTCTTCACAGATCTCTGGCATGGAGGTGTCTGGTGTCCTCTTCACAGATCTCTGGCATGGAGGTGTCTGGTGTCCTCTTCACAGACCTCTGGCATGGAGGAGTCTGGTGTCCTCTTCACAGATCTCTGGCATGGAGGCGTCTGGTGTCCTCTTCACAGATCTCTGGCATGGAGGTGTCTGGTGTCCTCTTCACAGATCTCTGACATGGAGGTGTCTGGTGGCCTCTTCCCAGACCTCTGGCATGGAGGCGTCTGGTGTCCTCTTCACAGACCTCTGGCATGGAGGTGTCTGGTGGCCTCTTCACAGACCTCTGGCATGGAGGCGTCTGGTGTCCTCTTCACAGACCTCTGGCATGGAGGTGTCTGGTGTCCTCTTCACAGATCTCTGGCATGGAGGTGTCTGGTGTCCTCTTCACAGACCTCTGGCATGGAGGTGTCTGGTGTCCTCTTCACAGATCTCTGACATGGAGGTGTCTGGTGGCCTCTTCACAGACCTCTGGCATGGAGGCGTCTGGTGTCCTCTTCACAGACCTCTGGCATGGAGGCGTCTGGTGGCCTCTTCACAGACCTCTGGCATGGAGGCGTCTGGTGTCCTCTTCACAGACCTCTGGCATGGAGGCGTCTGGTGTCCTCTTCACAGACCTCTGGCATGGAGGCGTCTGGTGTCCTCTTCACAGACCTCTGGCATGGAGGCGTCTGGTGTCCTCTTCACAGACCTCTGGCATGGAGGCGTCTGGTGTCCTCTTCACAGACCTCTGGCATGGAGGCGTCTGGTGTCCTCTTCACAGACCTCTGGCATGGAGGCGTCTGGTGTCCTCTTCACAGACCTCTGGCATGGAGGCGTCTGGTGTCCTCTTCACAGACCTCTGGCATGGAGGCGTCTGGTGTCCTCTTCACAGACCTCTGGCATGGAGGCGTCTGGTGTCCTCTTCACAGACCTCTGGCATGGAGGCGTCTGGTGTCCTCTTCACAGACCTCTGGCATGGAGGCGTCTGGTGTCCTCTTCACAGACCTCTGGCATGGAGGCATCTGGTGTCCTCTTCACAGACCTCTGGCATGGAGGTGTCTGGTGGCCTCTTCACAGATCTCTGGCATGGAGGTGTCTGGTGGCCTCTTCAAAGATCTCTGGCATGGAGACGTCTGGTGGTCTCTTCATAGATCTCTGGCATGGAGACGTCTGGTGTCCTCTTCATAGATCTCTGGCATGGAGGTGTTCTATGGCCTCTTCATAGATCTCTGGCATGGAGGTGTCTGGTGGCCTCTTCTTGCTCTTGGAGACACCAGACAGTCTCCTGGCACAGCCACCCTCATGCAGGCTGTGCACCTCAGGGACACACCGGAATCACTTATTCCCAATTAATTTAGCTTCAGTATCTTGGTCATGGCAAATCAGGATTCAGTCTAGTACACTTATCTTCCAGTGGCTTTTATGTACTTGCCCTTACAGACACCCCACCTGAATTATTTAACACTGTAATTCTGGTGCCTGAGACTGAATTTCACATCTGTCAGTCACTGCTGCAGACATGACCTCGGTGTTAAACAATAGCTCTCAGGAGCCTCTTCTGAGCATGAAGCACAGAAATCATCCCTCTCTGTTCTTCAGTAGAAACACAGTGTGACCTCCGAGGCCTGGGCCTTTGGGATTGTCTTTCATGATTGAAACGCTGAGCCAGAAGGGCCCATACCCATCCACTGGCAAGAACCTCCTTTCCCTGTATGTTAACTATTAGGATTCATGTGTGTAATTGGGTTATATCTATACAGGCTCAAACCCCAAGGACAGACACCAGGCTTAAGGTCACTCCGGGACATATTCTGCTTCTGGAATAGTCAGGGAAGTCAGCCTGTTGTTAACATATGGAAGCTAACAGCAGCAATGGCGACCAGGGCAGGCCTGTTAAACCCATTGGGCGGGACCTCAGGTAAAGGGGAAGAGGTCATAGGTAGACAGTTTCTGGAGGAAGTGGACATCTGTGTGTCCCTTGGAATGCTGGAAGAACCAGACCTAACATTAACCTGCCACGTTAGCAAGTTACAACACCTAAAAATCAGCCTAGAACAGTGTGGCTGAACCCAGTCCCCCCAACAAAGTAGCATCTGTGTCTGCTCTTCTTTGGTGACATCACAGTACGCACATGCCACCAGCTGGAGGCCACCACAGACAGATTACAGACACCAGGGCACCTCCATTGGAGGTAGGATTCAGTATTATGCCTGTGTCATCTGTGTCTGTGTATATCTGTGTGTGTGTGTGTGTGTGTGTGTGTGTGTGTGTGTGTGTGTGTGTATGTTTCAGAATAAGCTCTACTTGGGGCTGGAGAGATAGCCTAGCGGTTAAGAGTACCAACTGCTCTTGCAGAGGACCCGGGTTCGATCCCCAGCACCCACATGGCAGCTGAGAACCGTCTTTAACTCCAGTTCCAGGGGAATCCAACACCCTCTTCTGACCTCCATGGCATTGCACAACACGGGTACACAAACCTACATGCAAACAGTACCTTCATACACATAAAAAAATTAATTAATTTTTTAAAAAATCTCTACTGGGGCTGGAGAGATAGCCTAGTGGTTAAGAGCACCAACTGCTCTTGCAGAGGACCCGGGTTCCATCCCCAGCACCCACATGGCGGCTAAGAACCGTCTGTAACTCCAATTCCAGGAGAACTCCAGTTCCAGGGGAATCCGACACCCTCTTCTGACCTCCGCGGCATTGCACAACACGGGTGCACAAACCTACATGCAGACAGTACATTCATACACATAAAAAATAAATAAAATTAGGGGCTGGAGAGATGGCCTAGCGGTTAAGAGCACCGACCGCTCTTGCAGAGGACCCGGGTTCGATCCCCAGCACCCACATGGCGGCCGAGAACCGTCTGAACTCCAATTCCAGGAGAACTCCAGTTCCAGGGGAATCCGAGACCCTCTTCTGACTTCCACAGCATTGCACAACACAGGTGCACAAACCTACATGCAGACAGTACATTCATACACATACAAAAAAGTTAAATTAAATTAAATTAAAATTAAAAAAAAAAAAGCTCTACTGGACTGGAGAGATTGCCTAGTGGTTAAGAGCGCTGAGTGCTCTTGCAGAGGACTCAGGTTCGATCCCCAGCACCCACATAGCAGCTGAGAACCATCTGTAACTCCAATTCCAAGAGAACTCCAGTTCCAGGGGAATCCAATGCCCTCTTCTGACCACCGCGGCATTTGCACGACATGGGTGCACAGACCTGCATGCAGACAGTACATTCATACACATAAAGAATAAATTAAAAAAGAAAAAAAAGAAAAAGCTCTACTACTGGAGATTTGGGACCATAAAATTAAGGAAATCCTCTTTTTTTGTCATTTTAATTTCAAGAAATGCCTTCCTTTCTGCTCTTGGAACTGAAGAGATTATGTTTCACATTATGGAGAAATGAGCCTGTTTTTGCATTATTTAACTTTGAAGCCAAATTTTTGCTCATCAGAGTCAGAACAGCCTTATTACTGTGAATGCCCCATAGACTTCTGCATTCATATGTGGAAGCTGCTGCCAGCTATGTATGGAAGAGTCCACAGAGCTATGGCCTAATTTCATGTTTATACATCCTCATCTGTGGGCCTGGGGCTTGCATTCTGCTTTTAGTTTTCATTGTGGGAACTCTCAAACCACGCAGAGGTAGAAAGAAGAGATAACGACCCTGAGGCCACTCAAGCCCCATCAGCTCCATCAACTGGCCCTTCCCTCACCGAGGCCAGGGTAACTCCAAGCATAGGTGTTCAGGTGTTGGAGTTTGTTAGTCAGAAGGAAGTGCAAAGGCACGGACTCACCTAAACATAGTGCCATGGCCCATGGATCTGTCCAGGAGCCACGCCTTCTGCAGGACACGTTCAGACCAAGGCATACTGGAAACTAGACACTATTGCTTAACCAAGATGAAGGTGTCATAGAGACCAATGAAATGAAAACCGAGGTCTTCAGAAGGCATTCGCCAGAGTTTCACTAAAGAAAAGTTCCACCGGGTGGAGGATGTGGCTCAGATGGTAGAAGGCTCACCTAGCACACACGAAGTCACCAGGCCATCCCTAGCACACACGAAGTCACTGGGCAATCCCTAGCACCACATAAAACTGGGAATAGTGATGCCTGTCCGTAATCCCAGCACTTGAGAAGTAGAGACAGGAGGATCAGGAGAATCTGAAGAACAAGGTCATCCTAGCTGAAGAACAAGGTCATCCTAGCTGAAGAACAAGGTCATCCTAGCTGAAGAAAGTTGTATTAAACACACCTATAACCTAGCTACTTAAGGGGGTGGGGGGTCGTGAGCTTGAGGCCAATCTGAGAAGTGCAGTGGCTCGATCTCAAAGAGAAAAGACCCCATCTTCATCCTGCCTTCCCACGGCCAGCATAGTTACTCACCAGCTTTTGAAATCTTGTTGCATGTTGAAGCTCTGTGCTGGTCCAGGCGGGAGGAGCTGGGGAGTGGATTCCCTGGCGTCAGCCACACAAACTTCTCAGTACTTCGTTCAGGGCCCTCTTCCTGCAACAGCGTCCATTCAAGTACCACAGGCCTGCTAAGACTTGTCCAGGCTTCATCAGTGACAGAGGTGGTTAGTCAGTCACCCTTGTTTTAACTGAACATTTCCAAAAGTTCATATTTTTTTTAGGAAATTGTTTCCAGAAAATTAGGACATAGGGATGTAGTTTTCACAGGCATCTCTGGTCAGGCAGCAGCAGGCCGTGTCCTGATTTCATCCTGAATTCCTTCTGTGCAGTCCACAGAGTCCTTTTCAGGAGTTCCTCACACATATTCCAGACCCTTGACTAAGTTAAAAGAGCCCTTCTGAATGCGCCACCCATGCCAGGCATCCAGCATCCTTGTGACATTCTGGTTGGAGAGCCACGAGAGCATTGAGTCCCGTGGGGGCTAGCAGCAGGGGCTAGCAGTCAGAGTGGGCCTTGGCTGGCCCAGGGCAGGAGCCCAGGTGTGGCTGAGAAGCACAGCTCCAGTCTCCATCCTCAGAAGCGTCATTTTACCTTCTGCTAAGAGTGTCCAACCTGAAATTTGACTTAACAAAGTCACACTTGCCATTGTGAAAAGCTGACTTGGTGCCGTGACCTCACCACTCACCTCTGTTGTTGCTCTTCATCCACTGTGACCAGAGGTGTGTTTGTCTTCCAGTGATTCTGTGCAGATTTCATGTCAGATGGCAGAGCACATAGGCAGGCAGAGTCACTCTGGACGCTCAGTCTCCCACAGCATGCCATCCATCCTCCTTGGTCTGTGTCCCCAAGCTCAGACTCTACAAGTCTGTGAGGGTGTATCCTGAAGGAAGGACTGTTTAGCTCCTATAAAGCCACTACATGGATTGCTCCCCAACCCTGAGCCTAATAGGACCTGGTGAATGGTCGGTCTGTAAAATACTCAAAGAACAACACTGTATCCCTCCACGTCACCTTTGGGGGACATTAGAGTGGCTTTGGTGGTAACTGAGATTTCCTCCACCTGAAGACCTTCTCTGTTTGGAAGGTACAAGGTGTTGCCATGACCCTTGTGCTTCTGTCATTTGTCCTTTGCTCTTTCAGGCCACAGTGAATGCCCGGCCCCAGCGCATCCTTGACACCTCCTCCCTCACCCAGTCAGCCCCAGCCAGCCCCACCAACAAGGGCATGCACATCCACCAGGTCGGGTAAGTGGCCTGCAGCACCCCGACCCACTGTCTGGGTGGGGTCCCAGCCGCCACAGGCTGCTCCTCGCTCTCTTCTTCCTTCTCCTCTCACAAGCCTTCTCCACCCCCCCTTTTTTGGGGGGCTGCTTTTCGAGACAGGGTCTCCCAGTAGCCCCAGCTGTCCTGGAATTCGCTCTGTAGACCAGGCTGGCCTTGAACTCACAAAGATCCACCAGCCTCTGCCTCCCAAGTGCTAGGATTAAAGGCATGCACCACCACGCCCAGCTTCTGTCCCCTTTTTTTCCTCTCCTCTCTGTACACACACACACACACACACACACACAGGCGCGCGCACACACACACACACACACACACACACACACACACAGGCGCGCGCACACACACACACACACACACACACACACACTCATATCTATCTACTCTGAGCCCCTTCCTGGACTTCTTCAGCTTTGAGAACATTTCACTTATGTAGCAGATCAGGAAAGTCAGTGCACCTGGCTTCTGTAGCCTTTGGAATTCTTTAGACTAGGTTCTCCATGCAGATGAGTGACAGGATGGGCTCTACATTGTCATGTCAAGAAACAGTGTGGCTGGCCCTGCATGGGAGTGGGCACATGTGCCCATGGGCTCTTCTCACAACACCTGCCCTGGGTTGAGTCATCTTGTCCTCACTGGTTCAGTGAATTTGTCTAGTGAAAGATCTCCTCAGTGGCTGCCAGGGGACACCCAGCGAGAACAGCCCTCAGTCACCTTTGGCAGGTGGCATGCCCAGCAGTTGAGGATTTTTTGGTGGGATGTCTCTAGGAGGAGAGGGCTAGGGTCTCATCTGCACGTGGCTGACTCTTGTTTAAGCGTGCCATCTGCTCTTCTCCCAACCACAGAGGCTCCCCACCAGCATCTAGCACCAGCAGCTGCAGCCTGACCAATGATGTTCCCAAGCAGACCGTCAGCCGAGACCTGCCCTCCAGCCGCCCGGGCACAGCAGGCCCCACGGGAGCGCAGTACACCCCTCACTCCCACCAGTTCCCCCGAACTCGGAAGATGTTTGACAAAGGCCCTGATCAGGTACAAAGGCATGGATGTTTTCCAGGCCTCCCTCGTGACCTGTAAGCACTTGGTGTCAACAATGGTGCCAAGGGCTTTGCTTTTCTGACACATGCCATGGGCCCTTGGTTAGGGATTATTCTGCTCCATGGCCAAGTGCGAGCTGCCACCCTTAGGACCCTAGAAGGGCCCTAGCACAGCTCTGTCTGCAGGCCCGCTCCCCCTGCAGGGCCTCCCCCTAGTCTGCTAGTCTGGGCAACTCCATGACACACGGTAAGCACGGGACTTAATTTGCTTTTTTCCCTTCTTGGGTAAACAGCATTTTGCCTCTGCATGATGTGGCAGCTGCTCTGTCATGTTTATCTGAATGGCTTGTTTGTTTTTTCCATAAACATTCAATTACTCTACCCAAACAGGCATCCTCTCTGCCAGTATGCCTTTGCTCCAAGGCTCCGATAGCTGCCTGAGACGAGCCTTCCCTGAGACGAGCCTTCCCGGCTGGCCTCTCATGTCCTCTCCAGCCACTTTGCTGCTTTCCCAGTCAGACACAGGGTCTAGAGAAGATTGTTCAGGACATGCTTCAGTGCTTGTCATCAGGAGGGGGTGTGTGGCTCAGTTCATCATCTCGTGGCTGAAACAGCCACAGTTTAGAGGCTAGCACACACCTAGAATCCCAGCACTCAGAAGGCTGAGGCAGAGGACCACCGGTTCTAGACCATCCTAGACTACAAGTGAGACTCAGTGGCCCAGGCTGTTGTGGGTTGCCTCTAGAGCAGAATCACCATGTTGGTGACCATGTATATTGGTGCCTGTGTGGCAGCAGCTGCCAGTTCTCAAGCTCTGGGCAGCCCCAAGCCCCCCGTGACTCTCAGTGCCTTGACAGCAAGTTCCAAGTGTGGTGCCCATCTAGGGTGGCCCCTGACATGGTAGCAAGCAGGTCCAGGGTGCCTGTGGTCTAGGGGAGCAGCACATTCAGCAGCAGGTGTGCACAGCCCACCCCAGCCTCCCATCAGAGGCAAAGCCCCCATTCCGGGAGGGCAGTGAGCCTCTCCAACAACTTCAGTCAGAAGGGTTTTTCAGCCCTGCACCAAGCACAAAGTGGCAGATGGACTCCCTCACCCTGAATCATGAGACTGCGCACCCTGATGGCCAGAGCCTCCCCCCTGTCACAGTGGGGAGCAGCCACACTCCCAGGTCCTGAGAAGTTAGAGCCCTGGCTGACCTGCCTGTGGCTGTGCCCTTGCCAGAATCAGTGGCTGGTGGAGGACAGCCTGTGCCTGCTGGCAGGTGTGGTACAGGCTGATGAGCTAAGCACATTGGTCTGCCTGCCTGTGTGTCTCAGTAGCAGGAGTCACCCAGACTGAGCTGGCCCTGGGGGTGGCACAGCAAATATGGATTGTACTGGGATTTGTCTTCCTTCTCATGTTTGTGCTGCTAGAGATGGGATCCAGAGCACTGGTGAATGCTAGCCAAGTGCTCAAGCCTCACCCCAGCCCTGATGGTGAATGCTAAGGCAGTGCTCAAGCCTAACCCCAGCCCAGATGGTGCTGCTTTTTATTTTGGTCTTTTTGAGACAGGGTCTCCCTATAGTCCCAGCTGGTGGCCTGGAACTCACTATGTAGGCCAGGCTGGCCTTGAACTCACAGAGATCTGCCTCCCTCTGCCTCCCTCTGCCTCCCTCTGCCTCTCTCTGCCTCCCAAGTGCTGGGATTAAAAACGTGCACCACCACACCTGGCCTGATGGTTCTTCTTAACCCAGATGCCCACCACTCCCAGCCTGGCCCAGATAAGCAGGGCTTCTTTTTGTTTCTGCTTTTTTTGAGACAAGGGCTTCCTGTAGTCCCAGCTGGCCTCATTCTCACTAAGATCCACCTGTCTCTGCCTCCTGAGTAGTGCGATTAAAGGTATGTGCCACCATGCCAGGCATTATACCAGTGAGAGGAAGACAAAGTAGTCATCTTCAGAAGTCACAGTGTTGTTCTCCATGACTGCTGTCCCCAGTTAAGAGCTCCTTCAAGTGTAGGAACTTCAGCTGTGCCAGGCATAGCGGCGCAGAGCAGCACGCGGGAGGTGGAGGTGGAGGTGGGAGGCTGAGAAGCTCCGGGCCAGCCTGGCCGCAGTGGCCCTGTCTCGGGACATGAGACTGCCCTTCTAATTCTCCTCTTCCCCAAACTCCTGAAGACCGCGGATGATGCAGATGATGCTGCTGGACACAAAAGTTTCATCTGTGCTACGATGCAGACTGGATTCTGCGACTGGAGTGCCCGCTACTTCGCCCAGCCAGTCATGAAGGTGAGTCCTGAGTTCACTGCTATGGTGAAACCTGAGGAGGTGGCTCCCACGTCCTCAGCACCAGGCGCCCTGCAGCCGGAAGCCCGCTCTGTGCTTTCTCCTTGCTTCTGTGTCCCTGGCCTAGGTGCCTGATCCTTCACCCCTCACACTCTCTTCCTGGTGGCACAAAGCCCTATCCTTCCCCATCCTCCACCTTCCCAGGGCCTGTCAGACCAGCCAGGAGCTGTGACCTGAGTGGCTGAGCCAGGCTTCAGGGGCCTCAGTTGCCCTCAGCTCTGCCTTTGAGGCCTCTGTGGCTCCCATCATACCACCATGCTGGTTGTTGTGCAGTGACCCCAGAGTGCTGTCATGGTGCAGGACAGGAGAGCCAATAGACCTGCTCGCCTCCTGTCTTCTCAAAGTCTGCCTGTCCTGAGCTCGCCAGCATCACAAGCCACCTGTCCTCAGTGGCCAAGCCCAACCCTTAGTGCAGGAGAATGCTCAGGCTTATCTCAGCTAATGCCACGCTGGGTGACTCAGCACTCTGGGGACTATGGGGCTAGGTAGCTAGGGCCACAACTGTCTGCAGGGTCTGACCCTGCTTCAGCCATAATACAAGATGTGTCAAGGCTGCATATCTGACCCATGTGTCCAAAGTGATGGCTCCAGACCTTCCCTGAGATGGGATGGCAGCTCCACTTGCTCAGCACAGCCTCTGGATGCATTTCAGGAAGCCACAGACACTGGCTTTTAGATTTCTCCATGGTCTAAGCAGGGTTGTAGAGAGTCCTTTCCTGCATATTGACAGCTGAGAATTGAAAGTCATGGTGTATTCTTAATTGTGTGTCAAGCTAGATGCCTGAGTAATTTCTGTGCAAAGGGTTTCTTTCCCCATAGTGAAGATCGATCTTAGTCAATAAAAACACAAAATAATCATTGTTGGTACCTAAAGCAAATAATTACATTCTAATTTCTTGAGCACTTTTGCTGACCAAGGAGAGAGTTCTCTTCTTTTTTTTTTGTCTTTTCGAGACAGGGTCTCCCTTTAGTCCCAGCTGGCCTGGAACTCACTATGTAGACCAGGCTGGCCTGGAACTCCCAGAGATCCACCTACCTCTGCCATAAGCAAACTTGAAAATGCAAAATGACCCAATTTACTGAGCCTTAGGCAGCCATCCATGCCTTTCAGCCTAGTCATTACTTTGCTAAGATATAGAAATATCAATCAGAAATATAGACAGTGTCAATATTATTTATAATAGCAAAAATCAGGATCCACTTAAACAGAGACTGAATGGTTAATTCTGAAATGGGTTTGGGTGTAGTGTAATGACAGAGCAGTTACTTAGCATGCCCCAGGCTCTCAATTACATACCAACACTGACTGCAGAAAAGAAAAAAATGTAAAACACTCCTGAGCTGCTGGACCAGGGGGCAGCTCCATGACGAAGAGCCTGCCTATTCCACCAGAGGCCTTAAGTTCTGTCTTCAGGGCCACACCACAGAGTAAAGAAAAAGTTATGAAATGTTTGGTCAGATATTATTGGAGCTATTTTTTTAACTGTTAAACTTTAAATTTTTTTTATTTAATTTTTATTTTTGTATGTGTATGAATTTACTGTCTGCATGTAGGTTTGTGCACCCGTGTCGTGCAATGCCGCGGAGGTCAGAAGAGGGTCTCGGATTTCCCTGGAACTGGAGTTCTCCTGGAATTGGAGTTACAGATGATTCTTAGCCGCCATGTGGGTGCTGGGGATCGAACCTGGGTCCTCTGCAAGAGCAGTCGGTGCTCTTAACCGCTAGGCTATCTCTCCAGCCCCTTAACTGTTAAACTTTAAAGGTAGTTAGTGTCAGCCTTGTGTGTGATGTGTGCCTATAACGCCAGTGCTCCGGAAGCTGCAGTAAGAGCATATAAAAGGACTGTGTCTTCAGGGTTGGCCTGGGCTACATATTGAGACCCTATCTCAAAACAAAAACTAATATCAGGGCTGGAGAGATGGCTCAGCCGCGAAGAGCACTGGCTGCTCTTGCAGAGGACCTGGGTTCAAATCCCAACACCACAGCAGCTAACAGTGTCTCTAACTCCGGTTCCAGGAGATCTGATGCCCTCCTCTGATCTCTGCAGGCATTGCACACTAAAGGAAAGCATTCATTAGGAGAATTCATTTAAATTGTTTAGCCATGGACTGGTAGAATACTACACAGCCATTCCAGTAAGGAGTTGTATCTGTCTGTGAGGACATGGCAGGATGCCCATAAGATGATAGACAGAGTACCTAGAGCACCAGATGCTTGTGTAGACACTGTGGGTGCAAGACTGCCCATCAAGCTGGCGGCCAAGGGCTTAGGTGGGGGTTGAGTCAGGTTTTTTGTTTTTGTTTTTGTTTTTGTTTTGGGGTTTTTTTTTTTTTGGTATTTTGGGGACAGTCTCCCTTTATTCCCAGATGGCCTGGAGCTCACTCTGTAGACCAGGCTGGCCTTGAACTCACAGAGATCTGCCTGCCTCTGCCTCCCAAATGCTAGGATTAAAGGCATGTGCCACCATGCCTGGCAAGTCAGGTTTTTAGAAAGAATAGTTACCTGTTGTGTAATTTTTTAATATTTTTAATATATTTTATTATATATATATTTGGGGGGGGTATTTTAAGACAGGGTCTCCTTTTATTAGTCCCAGCTGGCCTGGAGCTCACTATGTGGACCAGGGTGGCCTTGAACTCACAGAAATCCACCTGCCTCTGCCTCCCAAGTGCTGGGATTAAAGGTGTGCACCACCACGCCTGTCCCTTATTTTACTTTTAATTATGTGCACCTTTGGGTCTGTGTGTGGGAATGTGCATATGACTGCAGTGCCCAGGGAGGCCAGAAGGTGTCAGAGTTCCCTGTAGCTAGAGTTACAGGTGGTTGTGAGCTGCCTGACACCGGTGCTGGGAACTGAACTGGTATCCTCTGTAAGATCAGTATGTACTGTTAATGGCTAAGCCATCTGTCTCAAAAAGGGGGGAAAAAAAAAGGGAACGAAAACCTGAAAGCAAAAAACAGAAAGTGGAAATCATAAAGATAATGGACTTGCCCACTATGCACAGCTCTGCCTTGCTTTTGTCGAGCTGTGTGTGCTGAGAGTGCAACAGGGCTGCTCCTCAAGCTGACGTGTGGGTTCTGAGTCTGCCTGTGTGGAAACACAAAGCTCTGAGCTGCTTCCACTCTGTCCTAATGTCCGGAAACTGAAAGGGCCTCATTTCCCTCCCGGAAGTCAGAAATGACACCAGATAGTCACAGGTGAGCTGCGCTGCCCTGAAAGAAAGGATGCCCACCTCCAGGAAGCTGAGCCTTGCACTGCTCGCCATTAGCAGAGAGGAAGTCATCAGGGAGAACTCCCCCTGCCCAGGGGCCTCCAGAGCTGAATGTACAGGAGACATCACTCTGGAGCCTCTGCATATCCAGAATAGAAAGAACATCCTCAGTGATGTGAGACTGACAGAGGTGAGCACTCACCTGTGGCCAAGACACCAGCCCACACCCAGACTCTGTACCCAAAGAGCAAAATCCATAAGCTCCTGATGGAAAGACAGCAAGTGCTGTCTCCAAGCCAGTGGACAGACCCGCCTGGCTAGACAAGAGTGGAAGATGCCAGAACCTTCACTCGGTCCACAGTGTGGTGGAGGGAAGGAGCATGACAAAGCCCACAGCAGGAGCCCGAACGTGAGCCTGCTCTCAGCTGAGACTGCTGAGCTGCAGAGACCTCCTGACCTCCTCGGCTCAGCTGCCAGGCAGTAAGGGCAGGAACAGCCAAAGTGGGAGGCAGGGGGATTGAAGGGCAGCACGGGCAGCACTGTCACCCGAAAACCCAAGCCCACCTCAGCTCCCCCTCACAGGCAGATCCACTCTCAGGCATGAAAGAGGAGAACCACCTACCTAGGTCTCTGCCAGAATTCATTTAAAAGTTATGAGATGGGGCTGGAGAGACAGCTCGGGTGAGAGCACCAGCTGCTCTTGCAGAGGACCCAGGTTCAGTTCCCAGCAGCTAACAACTGTCCTAACTCCAGTTCCAGGGGCTCCAATGCCGTCCTTGATCTCAGTGGGCATTGTATGACATGGGTCCACTTACATACATGCAGGTAGTATGCTCATCCACATAAAATTTTTTTAACACATAAAATATTTTTTAAACACATAAAATGTTTTTTAAAAATTATGAGAAGCCTAAAAAAAATGTCATGAGAACTCCATCAAGAAACAGAAGCCAGTCACAGCAGGACCAGAGGAAACCCATGTTGAAACTAACAGAAATGAAACATGAAAGGACTGATAGTGAAGCAGAGCAGCCATGACGGCTCATGCCTGTCCACCCCGGTGCCTAGGAGGCTGATGCAGGAGGATTGCCATGAGTTGAGACCAGCCTTGGCTACGTACTGAGTTCCAGGACATCATGGGCTAATGGAAAAGGCAAACAGCATGCACGGAGAGATGAGGACCACACGGGCCCGGTGACCTGAGAGCTCAGACCCTGGAACCCAGGGTTGAGAGTTCTCCCCAGACTGTCACACGTCATGGCACATGCACACCCCACACAGACATCACACACACACACACACACACACACACACACACACAGATAAGTAAAGTTTTTTTATTTACTTATCATTTAAGTTACCCCAAAGATTTTAAAGTGAGAAGAAAAGCAGACCAGAGTGATGTACAACAGCCCAGCTCACAGAGAATTAGAATCCCAGAAGAAGAGAAAGAGATAATGTCCAAAGTTTTCCAAAAGAAAATGAAAACATCTTATTACAGATCCAACAACATAAAATCCTCAGACAAGATACATAACACCTCACACAGACCCATATCTAGCAAATCATAGTGAAGATACATAACACCTCACACACACTCATATCTAGCACATCATAGTGAAGGCCACAGCACAACAAAAAATAAGAATTAACCTGGGACTTCTCATTGTTAGAAGAGAATTCAAAAACTTTGTTATGATACAGAAAGAAACAAAGGAGAATTGGTAGCAAAGGTCACTTCCTAGCGAGCGCGTGTCCCAGAGTGCGTGTCCCAGGCTTCCATGTGAGCGCTTCCTAGCAAGTGTGTGTCCCAGGCTTCCACGTGCACGGGGGGGGGGGGGGGTAGAGGCTGGGATTGTTCTCCTGGAGTTCACTACCCACCACCATGGAAAGAGGGGGTGTTCAAACTGTTCACCTAGAGTTCAGTACTGCCATGATTGGCTTTGGGAAGAGGGCAATTCAGTTGGAGTTTCCTCTATCAGACTGGCCTCTGGGCATGTCTGGGGCATTTTCTTGATTGTTGAGTGATATGGGAGGACCCACCCACTTTGGGCAGTGCCACCCCTGGGCAAATAGTCCTGTGTAGACAATCCCCCAGGCCTGCTGGGGAATTTCGGGGTCCGACTGTGAATGAAAATGGGGTGAGAGGCGCAGAGTCAAGACCCAGACCCTGGGAATCATGTGAACGCAGGGAGAGGGCGAGCTGTTGCGGATACGTTTATTGGGGGCAGGGTTAGGGTTTATGTGCTGTTCGCATGCCTGCTCTCCTCTTAGTGTAGTGTCCTGTTGCCTTTTGATTGGCCCGGGTCTGCAACTCAGCTGCTTATATGGTCTCACCTGCCCAGGGCAGGTTAGGTTGATGAGGAATGAGCTCTGCGCATGCGTAATTCTCAGCATACTGGTTACTACAGTCCTGGGTTGTAAAAAAAAGCAGCTGAGCACAGCCTGAGGAGCAAGCCAGTAAGCAGTGTTCCTCTGTGTGCTGTGGTTCCTGCCTGAGTTCCCTCAGTGCTGAGCTCTGGGAGCTTTGTGTAAGCCAGATAAACCCTTCCTCCCCAAGTTGGTTTTAGTCAGTGTTTTATCACAGCAATAGAGAAGCACACTAGAATAGATACCTAGGGAGAATGCGTGTCAAAGTAAGGTCCAAGGCTGCTGTTGCCTTGCTTGCCTGCTCTGTACCAGAGATTCTAGCCAGGCAAGCAAGGCAAGCAGAGGAAAAACATCAGATTAGACAAAGACACAGGATCGCCTCCATCAAACACTAAACTATGAAATAAGTACAGCACTGGCCAGCACACAGATGCTGAACAGTGTTGTGTGTGCTAGCAGTGAACAGTATAGAATGCATTTTACAAATGGCTCCATTTACAGTATCAAAAAATATATAAAATATTTAAGCTGGGTGTTGGTGACACACACCTGTAATCCCAGTACTCAGGAAGAGAGCCAGGAGGGTTGCAGGTTCAAGACCAGCCAAGACTATACAGTGAGACTCAGGGCTGGTGCAGGGGATGGAGTTCGGTGGAGAGCACCTCCTTGCCCATCACACACAGCCCTGCATGCCTGCCTCAGTACTGCCAAAGTAAATATGTATAAATGTAAGACTTGTTCACTAAGAACTGCAGAACAGTATTGAAAGACATTAAAGAACATACAAGCAGATTACATGGCATGAGTCAAGGGGCAGGACTCCTCAAATCAGTCTACAGACTCAACTCCTGCCTGTGAACTCTGAGCTGTCTTTTTTGGAAAAATTGATAAGGTGATATTAATTCTCTGTGGAATGTAAGTCATAAGTGTGCATGGCACACTGACCAAGGCAGTGTGGTGCCTGCAGGAGGACAGGTGAGGTGGTCAGACCACACCCACCTTTACAGCCATACCTCATTTGAGGTAGACACATTCTCCCAACATATGAGCTGCCAGAGTTTACCCAGTAACAAGTAGGTGCCCAGAGTAGTCAACAGCTGCTAGAGGTCTCTTTAAGAACAAAATTTTATCATTTAAAACATTTCATCAATGAAAACTCCAGAGCTGATTAGTTTTACTGGTTATCATTTACTAGTTATCATTTACTGGTTATCATTTACTAGTTATCATTTACTAGTTATCATTTGACTGTGAAATGCCCCTCATAGGCTCATGTATTGAAGGGCCTGGGCCCCAGCTAGTGTTGCTGATTTGGGAGGTGGTGAAACTTTGGGAATTGGGGCCTGGTTCGGGGAAGTAGGTCCTTGGAGGCGTGCCCTAGAAGGGTGCGCCTGTCTCCAGTCCCTCAGTGACCATGTGAACAGCTTTGCCCTGCCATGTTCTCCCTGCCATGCTAAGCCAGAATAAGGTATTCCTACATAGCCCAGGCTGGCCCCATGCTTGTAGCTCTCCTCTTGCCTCAGCCTCCTAAGCATGGGGTCACAGCCATGACAGCCATTCTGCTGTCCTTCCTTTTACATTGTGTGTGTCATGTACTTAGTCACAGCAACAGAAGTCTAAGACACAACTGGCAGTTCTGCCAACACTTTAAGGAAGAAGGCCCAAGTCCCACACAGAACTAGGAGGCACAGACTCTTTCCAACATACCATGTGAAGACAGCGACAATCTGATAGCAGGACCAGATGAAGCATTCTAAGAGAGCAAAGTACAGTCTAATGTCTCATCAGCCCAGACCTGAGCTCCTAATGCAGTGTTGACAGGCCAGAAGCAGCACTCGTGTCCTGGTGAACACGTGGACCCAGCCACAAAGGTGACTCAGCATATTAAAGTCAGTCTTATCAGCAGAGTGAAGACAGCCGACATCCTCTTCATAGCTGCAGTGAAAGCATCCGACAGAGCCCAACATCTGTCCATGAGAAAACCAGCAAGCTAAGAGTAGGAGACCCCTCCCCTGCGAAGGACGCCCACAAAACCCAGCAGTTAAAATTGCACCTGTGTGTAAGAGACTTTTCCCTAAAACCAGGGAAAAGTTGAGGGTGTCTGACCTCACCATTTAACCTCCTGCCAGAGGTCCTAGGGAGGCTGCGAGGGAGGGGCACTGACAGGAGAGGAGCATGCAGTGAGGCCCACTCCACCAAACTTCTGCTGCGTGCATGGGAAATCCAAGCCTGCAGATGCTACCAGGATAAGCTGTGTTCAGTAAGCTTGCCAGATGTGAAGACATTACAAATCACACCTCTGTAAGAAGCCATTAGAAATTGAAATGTAATGTCAGTGTCATTTGCCGTAAGGCCAAAAGCCAAATATTTAGGTATAAATTTAAAAATCTCTACTGAAAATTATACGTAAAAGAAGTAGGAGAAGATCTACATGTGCATGGGCAGAAGGGTCAGCAGTAGTCAGGGGCTGGGTCTCCCCAAATTGCTGTTTAAATCAGTGTACCCCCAGTTAGAATCCTATTAAGACCTCTTTGTTAATTGACAGTCCTTGTGAGTGTAGAGAAAAGCATTGAAACTAAAATAACTAAGGAGATTTTGGATCAGGAACAAAGCTATAGGGCTCCCACTACCAGTGTCAGTCTTACTGCAAGGTTAGTCATCAGCATGGGTGGAGGGGAGGACAGACATACAGATCAATAGGATGGAACAGAGAGTCAGAAATGGAGCACATAAACTGGCTCCATTGATTTTCAACAAAGGCGTAAAAACAATCCAATTCAGCAAGAAGAGTTTCTCAGCAGACACGGCCTTGACCCTTCCCTCACACCTTAGCAACAGGCAACACCAAATGAACTGTCACCCTGAACATGAAACTCATGCTCTAGAACTTCCAGAAGGAAACGGAAGAAAGTCATCTTTGGTTAGGCAAGACTTATACAGGACCTGGTGTATCAGATTCAAAAAAAGGACAAGCCATAGAAGAATTATAAATTATACTTCATCGAAGAACTGGCAAACCAGACAGAGGCACTCAGAATGAAGCTCATGATCATCCTCAGCTACAAAGCAAGTTTGGGGCCATCCTAGGGATATATGAGATCTTGTCTCAAACAAATAAAAAAATGGACAAGGGACAGTAAGGTGGCTCAGCAGGTAAAGGCATTCCCCCCAGGTCTCACATAGTGGATGGAGAGAAACATCTCAGCTCCTCCAGGTTGACCTCCACACATTCACCATGGCATTAATGCACACATGAAAAATATATATTATATATATATATGACTTGCTTTTCATTAAGAAGATGAAAAGATTGCAGTCTGATGGTCTATGTCTGTAATCTCAGGGATCTGAGACAGAAGGCTGAGAAAACATTTCTCATTTTTTAGACTTTTTGAGATAGGGTTTCACTGCAGTCCCAGCTGTTCTGGAACTTGCTTTGTAGACCAGGCTGGCCTCAGCCTCCCAAGTGCTAGGATTAAAGGAGTATTCCACCAGGCCCGGTGAGAGAACATTTTTTTAATGTACCTGAAAAATAATTTTGTATCTTACATTCATGAGAAATTTCAAACATTCATAATAAGAGAAAAGAATCCTAATTTAAAACACTGGCAAAAAAAAAACAAAACACAGACATTCACCCTGGAAGATGTATATGGCAGATAAGCATCAGTCACCAAGAAGGCCAGACACCATTGCCGGCCTTCAGCAGTGGGAGTTCCAAGTGCCAGCTGTAAGCACGCCATGCACCCCAGTGTCCTCCACCCAAAGAAGAGACTTCTCTTCAAGGGCCTGCATGCGAATGTTCTCAGTAGAGGGAAAAATAAGGAACTGTGAAGTGAAAGACGGCGTGTGGTCCACGGATGTGCTGTTTCAGAGCAGGCGTAACCCTAGGCTCAGAAAACAGGTCAGCGATTGCCAGAGCCTGGGGCTGAAGCGCAGGCTTGGCAAGAGAGGTATGCGACCACGCTTCAGCACCAGGCAGGTACAGCTTGCTGCCATTTACATGACTAGGTATTTGCCTAAACCTCAGGGTCAAACCCCGCTTTCCTTCCGTTAACCAGGGAGCTCCTTAGGGTCCCAGTGCTGCCTCTCAGGTCTGCAGGAGAAGGCTCAGTTCTGAGAAATGGACAACAGACAGCTACCCAGCCCCTGAGAGCAGAGTCCAGACCACTCCACTGCTGACAGTGACTGCCAGTGCCAGACGGTCTGTCACCTTCCAGGCATCCTCTTCCAGACATTTCCTCTAAGCATTACTGTCACACACACACACACACACACACACACACACACACACACACACACACCAGTCCCACCCTCCCCCGGAGTGGCAGCTCAGGCCATGGCCTCAGTGAGCTGGGCAGGAGCAGGAATTCACCTCCTCCGCCTCCCTTTCTGCTCAAAGCACCTCTCAGGCCTGTTCCTCTAATCTCCCAGAGAAATTCAAGTTTCATTAAAGTGCCTCTCTCCTTCCCACCCAGGCTTGGGTCTTTTGGACTCTTTCTGACTATTGCTCTGCACTGTTGGTCATTTGTCATTTCTTTTCTAATCTCCGGACTGTCACAAATGAAACCAGTAGTCGTGAATCCTCAGCCTGTCTCACTTGCTGCTGTGGAGCCTGTTCTAAACCCACAGGGAGGCTCAGCAGCCTCTCCCTGCTGGCTGGCTGGGTGTCCTCCTTTTGACAGTTGTTGGGTTTTCTGTTGGATATGTGTTTTGTGATTTTTTTTTTTTCTTGGTCTTTTTGAGACAGGGTCTCCCTGTAGCTCTGGCTGTCCTGGAACTCATTTTGTAGACCAGGCTGGCCTTGAACTCACAGAGATCCACCTGACTCTGCCTCCCAAGTGCTGGGATTGAAGGCGTGCGCCACCACGCCCAGCCCATTTTTGTGATTTTTGAGAAAAGGAGCATAGCAATAAAATATGCACAGTTCTTGGGCTGGAGACAGTGTGGAGCTTGGTCTCCCTATGCATGTGCATCCACGCAGACGCAGAACTGGTCTGGAAGCTGTCCCCATGCACATGCGTCCACGCTGATGCAGAACTGGTCTGGAAGCTGTCCAGTACTCTCTGTGTAGTTTGTCCTCTTGTCCACACTGCAGGAACAGGAGCCCAGTAGGGTTTTATCTTGTTCATTCAATTTCTTCAGTGTTTGGGGAACTTACTGATGTGGGTTCATGCCAGCACTGCTGCTACCTAGCTGAGGGCTTGGGAGGCACGTCCCAGAGGCCACGTGGTGGGGGGAGGGTCTGGACCTGGGTGGAGAGCACTATGCAGGCTGTTCTCCCCACCAGTAGACTTCATGAAGGTGGAGCTTAGACTAGATGACCCAAACCCAAACCAATATCAAAAATAACTTTTCTTTTGAGCCAGGATATCACTATGTAGCCCAGGCTGGGCTAGAACCCACAACTAGGCCGACACTGCCTCTAACTTAGGGCAGTCTTCCTGCCATAGCCTCCCCACTTGGCACAGAAGTGACCCGCTTGTAGTTGCTGAGCCTAATGCAGTGTTTTCTATCCTTGAAGATCCCTGAGGAGCATGATCTGGAGAGTCAGATCCGAAAGGAGCGGGAATGGCGGTTCCTCCGCAACACCCGTGTCAGGAAGCAGGCCCAGCAGCTCATCCAGAAGGGTAAGGGCACGTGCCCCACGTGCACATTCAGGACCTACCCAATCCCCTCTAGAGAACTGAGGCTGGAGGAAACAGAGGGAATCAGGAGGGATGGCTGGGGAAGAAGAGGCCACCTGGAGTTAGGGTTCTCAAGCACACACCTGCCCTGCGGATCCCAGCAGAGGCTAGCCCCCTTGGCTGGAGACCTCAGAGAAGCATCAGTTTTGCTCTTTGGCATTCCCAAATGCAGGCCCTTCCCAGGCCCTGAGGATCCCCCTCTCACTTCCCTTGAGAACAGAAGCATGGTGCTGGTTTTGTTTACCTGGTATCTACCCTGACCCCGAAGTGCCCATTGGCTCTATCACCCCAAGCCATGCCAGCCGGGCTCTCACAAGACTTTTCAGTAGGTTTGCCAGGAAGCTACAGTCTGTCTCATGGGAGAGATGGGTCCATGAGAGGCAGGGACAGCATGTGAACTGCTGTGAGGAGGAGAAGAGCAGGCTCCCGAGAACAGATTGATTTGTGGGTGCCCCCAAACATGAAGGCCATGTGGGGAATGGGGGGACACCCCAAAGCCAGCAGGATGAGGGTCAGAAGACAGGTTGTCCTTCCTGCTGAAGCAGAGCACCATGCTAGCTTCAGGGCCTGATTCAGAGCACTGACCTGACTGTTGGCCCCTGGACCAACATCCAGTTTCCTGCAGAGCCCTGCTTATATCTCAGGGTCCTGAGACATGGCCTGGTGCCCCCTCAGTCCCCTGAGACATGGCCTGGTGCCCCTCAGTCCCCTGAGACATGGCCTGGTGCCCCCTCAGTCCCCTGAGACATGGCCTGGTGCCCCTCAGTCCCCTGAGACATGGTCTGGTGCCTGTGCCCCTCAGTCCCCTGAGACATGGCCTGGTGCCTGTGCCCTGACATCATTGTCCTGCTGCCAACTCCTCACACCTCCTTAAAGGCCCTGGCTTCTCAGAACTCTGTGCTACCCTGCACCGCTGCTCGAGCATGTGCAGATGGCACTCCCAGGGTCACCAGTCCACAGCAACCTCTCTGTACTCATAGGTGGTGTGGTTCTTTAGGAGCACAGGACTGCAGGCTAAGGCAGGTTAGTTTCCCGGGGCAGGTTGGGAAGCCGGGTCTGGCCCACACTGACGTCTGAGGGTCATAGGGCGCCAGCTGCAGACAAAACACGGGCACAGATGTGGCTCAGTCAGTAAAGTGCCTGCCATGCAAGCAAGAGGACCTGAGTCTGAGCCCAGTGCAGTGGCACAGCAGGTCATTCTGTCACTGGGAGACAGAGACAGGGAGATCTCAGTCTTATTGCCCAGCCTAGTCTAATTGGTGAGCGTAAGCCACAAAAGGTCCTATCTCAAAAAAACAAGGTGGGGCTGGAGAAAAGCTGAGTGGTTACAGAGTGCTGGGTGCTCTTGAAGACCTGGGAATAAGGTGGGTGGCTCCTGAGGAATGACAGTCTGGTTGATCACACACACACACACACACACACACACACACACACACATGCACACACACCACACACACATGCACACACCACACATGCGCACACACATACACACACACACAAACACGCACATATACACATGCACATACGCACACACACGCACACACACACACGCACACGCACACAGAAGCAGACAGTTTTTCAGACAAAAGATGTTATGGACCACAGTTAGGAATTCCCTTTTCTAGTCTTTGTGAAAAGAAGGAGATGGGGGCTAGAGAGATGGCTCAGTGGTGAAGAGCACTTACTGCTCTTACAGAGGACCCAAGTTTGGTGCCCAGCACCCACATGGCGGTTAACAACCATCCATAACTCCAGTTCCAAGGGATCTGATGCCCTCTTCTGACCTACGTGAGCTTTGTATGACATGGGTGCACTTACACACATGCAGGCAGTACACTTCTACGTGAGCGTTGTATGACATGGGTGCACTTACATTCAGGCAGTACACTTCTACGTGAGCATCGTATGACATGGGTGCACTCACACACATGCAGGCAATACACTCCTACGTGAGCGTTGTATGACACGGGTGCACTTACACACATGCAGGCAGTACACTCATGCACATAAAAATGAACAAAACTTAAAAAAGGAAAGAAGGGTGATGTGTTTGTCAGAAGCACACAGAAGAAGGCGCTGCCGGATGTGGTAGCGCACGCCTTTAATCCCAGCACTTGTGAGACAAAGGCCAGGTGGGTCTCTGAGATCAAGGGCAGCCTGGTCTACATAGTTCCAGGCCAGCTAAGGCTATAGGTCTGTCTCAAAAAGACCAGGTGGGGGGGTGGGGAGGGAAGAGTGCTTGAGCGATGGAGTGCAGCATAGCATAGCGAGCCCAGGGCCCCACTGCACTATGCAGTAACAAAGCTGATGAGCTGCCAGGAGGGCCATTTGGTAAGACGGAGACAGGTGCTCACGCTGAGCTGGGCTGCAGTGCCTTCCTCTAGTTAGTTACACCAGGCTCAGCATCAGGATTCAGTAGAAGCTATTTGTATCTGACAGCCAGCTGTGTACTGAGAACAGTGTAAGCATTGAGGGTGGGAACCCAATGTCTGTAACTCGACAGAGCTAACTGTGTAAGTACAGGTCAGGCCCAGGAGATGGGGCTAGAAAAGTTGTGTTAACATTCTTTAGGCCCCAACCATGGTCAGCGGCTCTTAAGCTGTGGCTGTCTCTGCCACATTGTCCCACTATTCACATGTACAAAATGCATTTGTTGATGGAGTTGTTCCCTTCATCTTGTCGTACTCAAAATTATGCCTACCTGTACCCTCAAGAAAAAACACAACTAAGAACCAGGGTGTTCCCAAGCTAACATCACACCACCTCAACCACAGAGACCCTCCTCCGGTATTAACAAAACCCCTCTTCTCACACAACCATTTTCTCCTCGTCCTGTGCGGTTCTGGGAGGAGGAACCAGAGGATGGACAGTGCATGTAGAGCAGACCCCTCCCTGGCTGCACACAGTTCCTTCAGAGCAGACCCCTCCCTGGCTGCACACAGTGCCTGCAGAGCAGACCCCTCCCTGGCTGCACACAGTGTGGTCTGTCTGAGGTTGTCAGCCCTCAGCGCTGCCAGCCCAGAAGCCCCGTACAGTGTGTGTGTGCAGGCAAGGGGGAGGACTGAGCCCACCACTCCCAACAGGAACATTAAAGACCCCCAGTTTCTTCTAGCAAGACCAGAAGCAGGCCAAGCGGGTGTGATGGGCCAGGAGGCATTCCTCTGTCCACCCAGGAGCTGTGCTCACTGGCTAAGGAGGCATGGGATCCCTGAAGCGCCCTTCTCAGTACCTGGAGCTCCACACAGGAATCTGAAGCGCCCTTCTGGGGTACTTAGAGTTCCACGTAGGAATCTGAGGCCGCACCAGGAGGAAGTATCTTCCTTGGCACTGCAGTAAAGACAGATTCCACAGATGGGGATGCACCCCGAAGAAAGACACCTTGGGCTGGAAGCCACACACCCCCATCAGTGTGTGCTTTCAGTCCTCTTAAATGTAACGTCAGTATGCTGTAGACAAAAGCCTGGCTCATTACCATATCTCTTGCAGGCATCACCAGACTGGATGATCAGATATTTCTGAATAGGAACCCTGGTGTTCCCTCCGTGGTCAAATTCCACCCCTTTACGCCATGTATAGCAGTGGCTGACAAGGACAGCATCTGGTAGGCTGACCTCTTGGGCCTCCTTCACTGGCAACTGCTTCCTTGGTGCTTGGTGTTCACAAGCCCTTCTCCTCTGTCGCGCCTCTCCCTTGCTCAGAGTCCTTCCTACCTCCCACTGCCTGGGCCCATCCCAGCCTGGGCCGCACATGGCCCGAGTTACTGAAGCATGGAGCAGAATGAGCATTTGCCTCCTTGCCTGCTGTGTTTTAGAAGCAAGTGGGTGACCGTCAAGTTTAATTTAGGCAGGTTCTCTCCAGGCTGTAGTGCAGAGACCCACCTGGGGGACTGCAGAGTCTGTAAAATGCCTGTAGTGCTCTCCTGTTTCTTTATGCTATTATATTCTTTTTGTGTTTATGAGTGTATTGCCTGGATGCATGTGAGTGCACACATGTCATACAATGCCCATAGAGGTCAGAAAAGACATCAGATCCCGTGGGACTGGAGTTACAGATGGTTGTTAGCCGCTATGTGGGTGATGGACGTCGATCCTGGGTCCTCTGCAAGAGCAGCCAGTGCTCTTAACAACTGAGCCATCTCTCCAGTCCCTTTCCTGTTTCTTACTCCTCTTTTTCTCTTTCTTCAAAATTGTGGTAAACTATATATAGCTTGAAACTTATCATCTTACCTGTTTACAATCAGAGACACATGTGTACTGTGTAGCTAGCCCCACCACCATTTCCAGACTGTTCTCATCTTCCCACAGCAGAATTCTGCAGTGAACCCTGGCCCACCTCCAGCAACTTTACCCTCTTTCTGTCTCTTACTTAACTCCACTAAGTGAACCTGACAGGACTTGACCTTTTTTGACTGGCTTCTTTTAAGAGCTTCATGTCCTCAAGGTTCACCCACACTGTAGCTTATGTCAAATAACATTCTTTCGTAAGGACCTACCACATCATATTGAACTGCCCAGGGCACTTGGTCGTTTCTGCCTTTTGGCTGCTGTACACACAGGTGTGAGGATCTTCCATCTCAGGTCCCTGCTTTCAGCCCTTCAGCGGATATACCAGAGGCACAGTTGCTGGGCCATGGGTTTTTTTTTCCTCGTACCAGCAGTGCACAGGGCTCTGGGTCTTCCTTGTGCTTGTCCACACCCACCAGCTTCTGCTCTGGTTGAAGCCATCCCATGGGCACCCTGCTGGAATTTGCATCTCTCTAATGACTGTCTCACTGTAACTTGTATTATCCCCTCAAGTTTTTGGGACTGGGAGAAAGGAGAAAAGCTGGACTACTTCCATAATGGCAACCCTCGGTACACCAGGGTCACTGCTATGGAGTACCTGAATGGCCAGGACTGCTCACTGCTGCTGACAGCCACAGGTGAGTGTCGTGAGTAAGAGCCCCTTCAGGCCCATGTGGCTCTAGGGCTCGCTTGGAGGGCATGTTCATTCCACTTGTCTTCTTGCAGAAACACTGCTTGGGGCCCCGTCATGCAGAAATGGGGAGGTTTGGGAAGGAACAGCATGGGCAGAGGCAGGAGTACAAAGGGGACAGCGCTGTCAAGGGACCTGGAACACGTTGGCCTCTGCCCACCTAACCTTCATGGAGGCTGCAGCTGGACCCCAGATGACACAAGCGGATGGGGGGCATCCTAAGCCACGAGGTCCACCAGGGCCCACATTACCATCATGGCCCCCGGGCTGTTGTCTGTCCCTCTTGGCAGGCCATCTTCCTTGTCCTGAGGGTGGGCTGGGAGCAGGTTTCAGAAGGTTTCACTCTATTCTCTTATGGGTTTTGTCTTGTTTGGGGGCAGTTTGGTTTGGGAGGGGGCAGTCTGAAATATCGTAATTATCATGCTCATTTTTGAAGTTTTCCAAGTCACTCACCCTAATTTGGCAGTTGTTGTCATTGTTTTGTATTGTGTCCCATTATTTGAAACAAGGTCCCTGTAGCCCAGGCTGGCCTCTAACTCACTATGTAGCCAAGGATGGTCTTGAACTCCTGACCCTCTGCCTCCATTGCCTAAGTTCTGGGATTACAGATGTGTGTCACCATGCCATGTTCCATGCAGTGCTGTGTACTGAACCCAGATTCTCATGTATGCACTGCAAGCACCCCGGCACATCCTTAGCTCCAATATTTTAGCACTTTAGAAACCTGCTCGGGCTGCAGCTCGGTGATGAAGTACTCACCGAGCCAGCCTCACAAAGTCAGAAAATCAGGTAAAAACTGTGGCAACACTGAAGGCCTGCGGGTAGCCGTTCCCAGGTAGAAGGGGGGCAGGGCTAAGGGAAGAGCTGTGCTGAGCCCGCCTCCCAGGCCTGTCCTGCCCTCAGCCTGGTCCTGGACTTGTATCTAAGCCACTGAGACCGTTATTCCTCAGAGTACCTGTCTCCTTTCTCAAATGTGAGATAGTAAAGGAGTAGGCCCGTGAAGGCCACTGCCTCGCCTTGCCAGCTCAGGACCAAAGCCAGTCCCCCCACCTAGGACACAGGACTGGCCAGGAGTGGCCTGTGCACAGTGGAGTTAGGGACCTGCCAGGCACAGCCAAAGCTAGAAGCAGTCAGACCAAGAGTCTCAGGGCACCCAAGGGGAGGGCAGGGGAGAAGAGGAGGGGAGGGCATCAGAGGACCTGGAGTCCTTGGGAGTGTCTCAAGGGAGTCACTACGGAAGGGCCCAACTCCAGAGCAGGGCATGGTGGCCCCATTCTAACCTCTAAAAAGCAAGGCAGAGGGGGCGGCACCCATTTCAGGCTGGAGAGCTAAGCTGCCCTCGTCCTCAACCTCAGCTTAGACTGATGTGTGGGTGCGTGTGGGCAGGGGGAAGGCTCCACCTGCGGTTTTCCGCAGGCGAAGCTAAGTTCCCATAATAAAGAAACTAGCGCCACAAGGGGAGGAATGGGCAAAGTGAGGTCTGGCTCTGACCGCCTCTTGAAGCACGAGGAGAGAGCCCCATGCTGCCGGCTCTGGAAGGCAGGGGCCGCCTCATGGTCAGGCCGGTTAACAAGGAGCTCGTGCAGCTGCGGTGCTGGGAGAGATCACGGTTCATCTCCCTTTGCTGCAAGCCTCCCAGGTCAGAATAGCAGAAATGGGCATCCAGAACACTGCAACTGCCTCTCGGAGGTAGGGGTGGGCACAGCCTCCAGGGCACGGGTCTGACCACAGCCAGCTGGCCCAGGGCAAGGGGTCATTTCACCTTTCTCCCTCTCCAGATGATGGTGCCATCAGGGTCTGGAAGAATTTCGCTGATTTAGAGAAGAACCCAGAGATGGTGACTGCGTGGCAAGGGCTCTCAGACATGCTGCCAACAACACGAGGTGGGTCTGTGTTCCCTGGGATAAGGCAGTCCAGAGTGTGGGAAACACGGTTCAGCTCCCCACAGGACACCCATTCACTTCAGAGTTCCGAAATCACCCCATGTTCTGCTGTCTCAAATGTGGCCAAGTCTCAAGTCAGCCCCAGGGGTGGGCTGCCCACAGTGTGAAGCCAAGGACGGCTTGGGAAGGCGTGGCTGCTGGCTGAGCATGAACTGCTGGCATACGTCCTCCTGTGCCAATTGAATGCTCTCCGGACCAGGTGGAGGCCGGTCTGGGCTGTCGGAACCTGGGGCCCCCTCAAAACTTAGTTGAAAAAACCTGCACAGCCTATGGTCCTTCCTGGAAGCCCCAGCTGACTAGAATAAGAAGGGAGTGCCTGTGGCTCTCCTCAGTCACACTATAACGGCACTGTCCCGGTGGACATGTGGCTGCAGTAGCACTGAAGACCCAGGTGAAGAGGACCCAGGCGTTTGCGTGAACTCGCCCTGCCCCCCTCCCCGTCCCCTCCCCGTGCGTGCACGTGAACCCGCCCCCCTCCCCTTGCGTGTATGTGAACCGGCCTTGCCCCCATGCCTATACGTGAACCTGCCCTGCCCTGACCCCCCGTGGATTCTGCTGAGCTAATTCACCCCATGGGCTCAGCCTCTGACTGCCCCTGAGCTGTGAGGACTTGCTGTATAGGCACATGCCCTCCCTGACAGAGCAACTCTTGGGGAGTTCTTACATGCTGTCCCCTACTGAGTCAGGTTGCCCTCTGGCCATGCAGCCACTTCTAGACCAGGGTTCCTTAGCCTCATGCAGAGCCCTTGAGCACCCCCTGCTCCCTAGTTCCACATGGCCTCCAACAGAAGAGCAGATGGGGTCCTCCCACCAGGGACTGCCAGAAGAAACCAGCCGTATCTGAGGGAATGGGCCTTTCTTGGGGACTGTCGGCTACAGGCATGCTGATGGCACATGTCTGCAGCTTCCAGCTCCAGGCAACCCTAGCGTTCTTGGGCTTTGAGTCGCTTGTGTTCTTTCCTTACTGTGGAGGTCATGTGTAGAAAACATTCTTTGGAAGAGAATAGCCCTGGCCTCTTGATGTTGATGTCTCAGGTGGGAAGGGCCAGCAGGACAGCTGGAAAGCCCAGGCCTGCAGGGATAGACCATCAGGAAAGCCCAGGCCTGCAGGGATAGACCGTCAGGAAAGCCCAGGCCTGCAGGGATAGACCGTCAGGAAAGCCCAGGCCTGCAGGGATAGACCGTCAGGAAAGCCCAGGCCTGCAGGGATAGACCGTCAGGAAAGCCCACAGGCTAAGCCAAGTCCAGGGGAAGAAGCAATCTTTCACACGCTTTCCTTACCAGTCCCCGTTCCTCACTAGGCAGCAGAAAGGCCCCTCTGCAGGGAGCCTGCCCCACTTCCCTCTAAGCCCTTGACACAGACCTCAGCCCACCCTGTGCCCAGGCAAGTGTCCCCACAGACCACACTGTCCCATCCATGCACCCCTCTCTCCTTTTCCTTTTTTCGCCCTTGTCTATTTCTACTTGGTGATGTGGTTTGCAGGGTTGGAGAAGAGTCACTGAGCAGCGGAAGGTTACACAGACGTTTAAATGAGCTGCAGATCTGTTCATATGGAGTTGGATACATTCTCAAAATGCTCAAGAAAATTGCTAGAAAATAGATTCTACTTTGTAGTTAAGTGTTTTGATGCGTAGACAGCGTGTTTTACTGCTTATGGATACATGCCATCTAGAAATGGCCCAGAGGCAGCAGGAAGACGCCCTCAGCCCAGGGACTGACTCCTCTGGGGACAGTGGAGACAAGTTGATGTTCCTGCTCTGTCCTAATCATATACCATTTTGTTTTGGTTTTCGTTGTTTTCTTTGTTTTTTGTTTTTGGTCTTGCTGAGTCAGGGTCTCTCGGGAACTCACTATGTAGACCAGACTAGCCTTGAACTCACAGAGATCCTCCTGCCTCTACGTCCCAAGAGCTGGGACTAAAGGCATGTACCACCACATCTGACTATCTAAATCATACTTTTGGACTTGTAGGTATCACTCAGTAGAGCCCTTGCCCAGCATGGGCCAGGCCCTGGTTTCCATCCACAGCATAGGGGGTGGGGCCAGGGGGCGTTATTTTAAGCAGAAGCTATTTGAGAGGGTATAAGTCTCTCTGTCCAGGCCCAAAGAAGAAAACAGGGCATGCTGTTCTCAAACCCCCTGGCTTCACGATCCTCCTGGCTCAGCCCCTTCAGTAGCTGGGATGACAGGGATATACTGCTGCCCCTAGCCAGGAAGACCTTGTTTCACTGTGCCTGTCTGCCCTTCAGCCCACCTTGTAGTCAGGCCATGCTTGCCACCCCCTCTCCCCAGTGCCGGGGGATACAGATAGCCCATAGCCTCTGCCCTTCAGCCCACCTTGTAGTCAGGCCATGCTTGCCACCCCCTCTCCCCAGTGCCAGGGGATACAGATACCCCCTAGCCTCTGCCCTTCAGCACCACCTGTAGTCAGGCCATGCTTGCCACCCCCTCTCCCCAGTGCCGGGGGATACAGATACCTCCTAGCCTCTGCCCTTCAGCACCACCCATAGTCAGGCCATGCTTGCCAGCCCCTCTCCCTGGTGCCGGGGGATACAGGTACCCCATAGCCTGTGTCCTTCAGCCCCACCTGTAGTCAGGCCATGCTTGCCACCCCTTCTTCCCAGTGCTGGGGGATACAGATACCTCAAAGCTTCTGCCCTTCAGCCCCACCTTGTAGTCAGGCCATGCTTGCCACCCCCTCTCCCCAATGCTGGGGTACATGTACCCCATAGCCTGTGTAGAATCTCTGCTTTTCTGGAAAGAACCAGGGTCCTGGTTTTCTGACTTGGCTAAGGTAGGACTCATCGTCATGCTCTAGAAGCCACCAGAAGGTAACCCAGACCTGATTTGGGGGCCTCAGGGTTGCAGAAGATGTATACAGTAGACAGAGGTTCTAAGATCCTGCCATCCTGCACTTCTGTGCCTCGGGAGGTTATGGTGTAGCAGGATTCTGGGAAAGATCAGAACTCCAGTTTCAGAACTGTTATACCAACCTGGACTCAAGATCTACTGGGAGATACAGCCCAAGCAGACATGTGGTGGGGACCCACCAGCAGGTGCACCTTGGAGCTGCCTGACTGCCCCGGATCTGCCAGCCTGCCTGGAGCCCACAGGTTGCAACGGCAACCCAGAGCTGTTATGTCTCCTCAGGAGCTGGGATGGTGGTAGACTGGGAGCAAGAAACTGGCCTCCTCATGAGCTCAGGAGATGTGCGGATCGTCCGGATCTGGGACACAGACCGCGAGACGAAGGTGCAGGTAATTACTCTGGGCTCCTATAGGACCCCACCCTTCATTGTCCCAGATTCTCCACACTCCTGCTCTACAAAATAGATCCCCTCCTCATCACGAAGAACCAAGACCTGTGGTCTACAGGGAAGGATGTTGGTGACTGTTTCCCAGATGTCTATGAGGAGACAGATGGGAGGGAGACTCCTTGTCCCCAGGCGAGAAACTAATTACATCTAGGGGCACGTTAACTGTGGCACCATGACCCTCCACTGCAGTATAATTAAGCCTGTGCTAGTCCAAATTATTCTCAAATACTGTTTTCCCTGTGCAAATTAGGGAATATCAGAAATCATCAGGGTGAGATACTCTAAATTAGAATGGTTAGTTATTGGGCCATATGTGTTTTTTTTCCTCCCTGTGGTGCTGAGAATGGAAACCAAGGCCTCGTGCATGCTAAGCACACACTCTATGCTGAGTTACATCCTAGCCCCTTAAACCAGCTTTTATTTTAGCATTGGTTGTTTGTTCATTTGTTCGTTTTGAGACATAATCTTTCTTTGTAGACCAGCCTGGCTTCAAAGTTTTAATTCTAACACAATTTTTGCCAGTGTTTTGCCTGAGAGGTCCAGGCTGTCTTCCTGGAGCCCGGCTCCCCGCTGTCTTCTTTAGGTCCAAGGCAGATTGCAGACACTGTCCAGGCTCCCTGAGGAGCTGAGGCAGATCACGGACACTATAGGGGCAGCCCCGGGAAAGCTGAGGGACATTGGTCCCAGACACCCAGAGAGGAGCAGAGCAGATATGCTCTGCAGAAGCAGAGCCATAGGATGTCTGTGGGCAGCTCTGCAGTGCTGAAGGCCAGAGACAGCCAGGGGGTGACAGGGCATGTTAGCTGGTCACCTGCATGTTAGAAGCCTTCTGAGGTGACCTCACGCAGCACTTCTGCTGCCCATGAGGGGTAGCATCATGAGAGTCCTCCCTCTGAACAGCCTCTCCTCACTCTTTCCAAGTCCTGTGATGCCCCCAAGCAGCTTCAGTCCACTGTCCTTCAGAGATCTCTGTGCTGGGGGTAGCAGTGCCTGGTGAGGTTTCCTGATCTAAGGGTGCAGCTCAGGGACCCATCTCTGTGGCATAACAGCATTGCTGTCCTGCTGACTGTCCCCAGGTCCTGAGCCTAGACCTTGCTGCTGGCCGGGGGAGGAGGTGGCAGGGGCCTCTCTCTCGCAGTCAGTTCTTTTTCTGTTCCTGATTCTCTCCAGCTCGCCCCACCTGACTGGAAAGCACTTTCCCCTCTGAGGCCCATTCTCCTCTGCAGCTCCCTCCTGCCTCCATCCGTCACCCCCCTGCCCTTCTGCGGCATTTATGGCCCCCAAGGGGAGCAGAGGAGCAGAGCCTCTGCTCTTCCCTTGACTAATTAGGATTTGAAGAGGGAGCTAACTAGGCTTCCTCCCTGCCAAAATGTGCTTCGTCCTTCTTTTCAGGAAAAGAGAGATGTTGTTGGAAACTTTAATTGGCACTGAGAGCCAGGTGTCCCCAGAGGTGCCTGCAGGCTGTGCCCAGGCTCAGGCTCATAGCCTGTACCCAGCCTGGCCTATAGACCCAGGCACAGGGTGGACTCTCAAGATCAGTCCTGGCCTAAGGCCCTGTTAACCCTGTACTGTCCTTGGCCCAGCTCCTCAGCTGAGATGGCCTTACAAATAGAGGCCAAGACACCAGCTTCTCAGCCTGGGAAGGAAGTAGACATATGCATGGGCACTGCAGCCAGCTGCAGACCCCTCCTCACTGCACTCTTTTTGGGCCTAGGACATCCCCACAGGCGCTGACAGCTGTGTGACAAGTCTGTCCTGTGACTCCCACCGCTCACTCATTGTGGCTGGCCTGGGCGATGGCTCCATCCGTGTCTACGACAGGAGGATGGCGCTTAGTGAATGGTAACTCTCACATCTACCTCTCCAAGCTGTTTAAGGTCTTTTCAGATGACTGAGGGCATCACTGCCCCCCCCAGTGCACGCGTGCGCACGCGCGCGCGCGCACACACACACACACTCTGCTAACACTCTGCTAGCGAAGAATCCAGATTGCTCGGTGAGAGAGAATTGTCTCTGCAGTGACACACAGTGAAGAGGAAATCAGCTGGGAGGACTCCAGGCAATCAGCACGGAGAGCACAGGCCATAGCTGGGAGGACTCCAGGCAGTCAGTACAGGGAGCACAGGCCATAGCTCGGCTTGGTGGCCTTTGCCATGGCCTGGGGTCATGCTAGTGGACAGGGTTCCTGGAAAAGTGCCAGCCATCTCCACTTGGTGTTGCACACCAACAGTGATGCCACCTCTATCTTCTGGGTCTCATGCATAGCATCCTGGAAGTCTAGAACACACGTGCCTGGCACTGAGCGAGCACGGGTTATCACTGCCCTGGGCCTTAATGCTCAGCGGAGGGGAGTGCTACCACACAGGCTGGCAGGCAGGTGTCCGCACCTCTCTGGCAGAGAGGGCGAGCTGAGGCCCAGGGCCACCAATGAGAAATGACAGATCCACCTGGATCTGGGTGGCCCCCAGAGCCCTGCTCCTGGAACAGTCGTCTCTTGAATACCCACCGTGTCCTGGAAGACGGGCCTAGCACACAGAGGGGACAGACAGACCAGCCACATGTAGTAACCATCAGAGACTGTAGGAGCCTCAAGGAATGGGGCAGTGGGACAGGACCCAGCTGCAGTAGCCTTGGGCAGTGGGCCTGAGAGCAGAAGGGACTCTGGACCTGAGGCTTGGGTGATGGATGATTGCATCCCCCAGCTGTCCCCTGCCAGAGAATAGCTTTGGTCACATGACCCTACCAGAATGGTGGAGACCTCCTCCAAAAGCAGCCATGATAGGACAGCAGTACTGGTGGGCTCAGAGCTGCTTCTGAGCTGAGGAAAACTGTCCAAACCTAAGCAGTGTGAGGTGGGGCACTGAGCTCACCCTAACTGCACTCGTGCAGGGCTGGGGGTTGGGAGGATTTTTGTCTCGTTGTTGAGAGGCTCTCACATAATGCCAGCCAGGCACAGCCAAGGTGGCTTCACAGTCACAGCAGTCCTCCTGCCTCAGCCTCCCAGCACTGAGGTGGGACACGAACCCCTCCTGCTACCAGGTGATTTTGTTGGACACCTGCTGCCTCTCTCTGTCTTATCAAAAATTTCCCCCATCCTAAAATAAAAGCCAGACAGTATGCTTGAGAACTGATAGATACCTGGAACTGTCAGAGATCCTGGGGTGGCTCTGAGGAACAGGAAAGGGAGGGGGCACCCTGTGGTCGTGTGGCTCTCGCCCGTTGGGCAGGACCCTTCCTCCCCTAGGCCTGGGCCGGTTAAGAAGGCCGCACCTCCCTTTACTCCACTGCCCTGGCTGTGCGTCTTCATCCCTGGCCTTCCCCTTGTAGGTCACATGTCTTCCCCTCTCAGAAACATGTATGGTGTCATTCAAGGCAGAGACAGTGCCCCATCCCACCCCATCCCAAGATCTGGACCTAGACTCCAAGGTGGCAGAGATGAGGGCAGTGGACTGGTACAGCTTCGCTGGTGTGCAATCCTAGGTAACCTCCAGAGACTGCCAGTGCCCGAGCTGCCATGCCCAGCCTGCCTCTACACACTCCACAGTAGTCCTGGGGCCCTGGGCCATGGGAGAGGAACTGACCAAGCCTGTCCTGACCACATGTTCCTCCACTAGCCGCGTCATGACCTACCGGGAGCACACGGCCTGGGTGGTGAAGGCCTACCTGCAGAAGCACCCGGAGGGCCGCATCGTGAGTGTGAGGTGAGGAGAGAACGGGCACCGGACATCTGCTGAGAAGACACTGCTTCCTCCATTCCATACGTCCTTGGTGGGAGGTAGTTGAGTCTGCTCTGTGACTGGCCAGAACGGTCAGGATGCAGACTGAGAAGGTGGCACAGATACCTGCCCACCAGAGAACCCTGAGCTGGCTGAACCAGGAGCTGGGTGGGTAGGTGTTTCCTTCTTGTAGGCTTAGGAGCAGCGGAGCAGAGTACAGCCGGCAGTGCACTGCCGAGCAGGCTGCCCTGCCAGCAGCCAGCATCTGTCGCTCAGTAAATACTGTGCTGAGAGCGTCAAATCGTTATCTGCTGGCTACGGGCAGCAGGGCTTCATTTACTGTCTCCAAAGAGACGCTCTTCTGCCCCTTGTCTGCGGCATAAAACAAAATAATAGCTCTTGGGACGGGACAGCCACGGAAGCAGGGCTGGGCAGTGCACTGACTCCCTCTGCCCTCCTCTGCCCCCGTGGGCTCCACTGCACAAACTGCTCTCCGCAGCACTCTCTGCTCCTGCCTTTGTTCTCTGTGCTGCCACATCTCCAAACCTGCAGAAGTGCCCTGCTTTGTGGTTGGTACAGCCGCTGCCCTCAACATCAGTCCTGGCCATTTCTGGTATGGGAGATGCAGGCAGCTGAGTGGGAGCCCAGGCACCACCTGGGAGGCCTTAATGGGGCACTGGGAGTCTGAGCAGCTTTGGCCTTCGTCAGCAGGGACAAGTGGATACAAGGCTCCACACAGCCAGTGGGCTCTCCAGAGGGGCTCTGCGTAGGGTCTCCAGGGCCACAGCCAGCAGAGTCACTGTGACTCTCTTACAGTGTCAATGGAGACGTGCGTTTCTTCGACCCCCGGATGCCCGAGTCAGTGAACGTAATGCAGATCGTGAAGGGGCTGACAGCCCTAGACATCCACCCCCAGGCAGACCTGATCGCCTGGTAGGTGCTCGGCCTGCCTCCCTGGTAGGTGCTCGGCCTGCCTCCCTGGTAGGTGCTCGGCCTGCCTCCCTGGTAGGTGCTCTGCCTCCTCCAGCCCCCGCTTCTGAGCAGAGGACCCTATCAGAGTGCACAGCACTTCGGCTGTCTCCCACTGTGCCTTTGGAAGGACAGGTTGGAGGATGAAGTGTTCTCCCATGAGATAAAAAAAAGTTCTCTTCCTTGACACATCTCTGGGGACCAGCCTGGTTCTTACCAAGTGTAGAGATTGGTAGCCACTCCTGCCTCAGAATAACACACAGGCCGGGCGTGGTGGCCCACACCTTTAATCCCAGCACTCAGAGGCAGAGGCAGGAGGATCTCTGTGAGTTCAAGGCCACCCTGGTCTACAGAGTGAGCTCCAGGCCAGCTGCGACTAAAGGGAGACATACAAAAAAAATTAATAATTAAAAAAACAGCACACACCTCCTGGCCCACAGCCCCACCTGCCACAGCCAGCCATCCCAGCCAGCCCTGTCCCTTCAGTCATCTGCCCTCGGCCCATCTGTCTTCCCACAGCACAGGGACACAGCTAGTGTCCTGACCTTCTTTCCCTCCCCACCACAGTGGCTCCATGAACCAGTTCACTGCCATCTACAATGGAAATGGCGAGCTGATCAACAACATCAAGTACTATGACGGCTTCATGGGCCAGCGCGTCGGGGCCATCAGCTGCTTGGCCTTCCACCCGCACTGGGTCTGTGCCTTTCCTTCAGGCTTTCTGGGGACGGGGATGTGAGGATAATTGATGTTATGGTGGCACTGAGTAGGTAGGGCCCCTTGAGTGACCCAGGCTCCCTGGGTGGCCCCCTCTTCCCCAGCCCCAAGAACATGAACAGCTGAGATCTGCTAGTCCTGGGGTCTCCAGAAATCACCCCCCCCAAGAACAGACAGCTCAGAAGGAAAAGCAGCTAGCATCCTCCGTCCCACTGGCATCCCCAGTAAAACCCGTGGTTTCAGGGTGCCTCCACCCGTCGTGAGAGAGCAAACAAGTGTCACTTGGCTCCTGCTCTAATTACAGTCACCCATGGACATGGGCTGTCATGTTGGTTAAGATTTTGTGACACAGTTCCATGGGCACTGTGTGTAGCTCTGCGGAAGCACACAGCATTTGATTCCTGGAACATCCCAGTGGGTGATGCTAGAGAAGCTGCAGGGAACTGTGGGTAGTATGCAGATTGTTTATGATGGAATTTGGATGATACATCACCCCTGCTAGAAACTAACTGACAGCCTCATTTCTGTGCCTGTGTGAAGAGGTAGTGCTATAGTTAATGGCTCTGGACTCGAGCCCCTCGGCATGGGTACAGACAGCCTGCCTCCCTTGCCCAGCCCCTGCCTGCAGCCCACAGCCCTGCTCATACCCTGCTTGCTCTCCCCTCGCAGCCTCACCTAGCCGTGGGAAGCAATGACTACTACATCTCCGTGTACTCGGTGGAGAAGCGTGTCAGATAGCAGCACCCAGGTCCCGCCAGCTGCAGCCAGTCTCCGGTGTACGTAGTGACCAGAACCACCACTGCTCCGGTGCAGCACACGCCCACCCACTGCCCTGCACACCTTGGCTCCTGACTTGGCTGTGGCCAACTAAGGAGGGGGCTTGTGCTTTCTGTCTGTCTGTCTTCACTGTAACATCCACAAAGTCCAGAGCAGGGGAGGCTTTGATTGGATGCTGCTTCCCATTGAGAAACCAGCATCCAGGCACCAATGCAGCTTAGTCCCCTCCTGCCCTGTTTTCTTCTGAGATTCTACAAAGGGACATTTTTCCCCATGTAATCAGAGCATTAGCTACAGAATAGCCACAGCCTGTAGAAAAGGCACGTGGGGCTCCTGGTGACCCTAGTGAGCCCCACTCCTGCAGTGAGTGGGAACCCCTCAGAGTAGGCTGGACAATGGGAGTGGAAGAGAGCAAGCAAGATAGAAAAGACAAGGCCTTCCTCCCCTGCCACCCCCACCCCACCCCCGCCCAGGCCTGATCCTGGCTCTCCTGCAGCCCTGGGACAGCCTGGCCCACCCACCTGCTCATCACTGCGAGTGTCATGGTGGTAATGAAAGGGGCCCCATCTCCTGTATGGTCACTTTGGGCCCCTCGCGTGCTGATCGCAGGAGAGGGCTCTGTGTCTCTGGACAGGCACGACAGGACTGTAGAGTTAGCTGCCACCTCAACTCAACCCACCAGGCTTGTCCTGAACTGCTTCTCTCCCATAGGATAGTAACAATGGCCCCAGCCCGCATCTCCCTGCCTGTGCCACACGCAGGCACACATGCATGCAGGCATGTGGCTGCTCCAGCCATGCCCAAGCACTCGGCGCCCTCATCTCCCTGCCTGTGCATACATGGAGTACATGCATACAGGTACACACTGCCCCCTCGTGCACATGTGTACTCACATGTACGGGCACTGAGGTCTGCCGTGGTGCGCTGGCATGCAGGCACACCGTCTCCCAGCCTGTGCGTCGCACTCATCACACACAGGTGCAGAGGCAACCCCAGGCCCAGAGACCTGTGGGTGGCAACAGCTCCATCCCTCGTGGAGGAGCTGCTCAGCGTGTTCTGGTGTGCCCGGCATGTCTACATGAGGAGGCCATGTAGACACATTACCCTGGGAAGCACCCTGGGAAGCAGGGCAGCGTGCGGAACAGTTGTGCACACACAGGACACAATGCAATAATGTTTTAGAAGCATTTTTCCAGTTTCCCTGGGAATCATGATCTTTCAAGGAGGACAAGGTGGCTCGATGAATACCGCCGACAGAAGCCCGGGAGCACTGGGCTGACCAGAGAGCCAGGAAGAGCTGGACAAGCTGGACAGGGGAGGGGCCCAGGAGGAAGAGCCATCCCCTCGGCTGGGCCAGTCAGCAGCTTGGAGTCACAAAAGCCCTAGAACGTTCTGACTCCCCCTGGAACCTTCCAGAAGCTGAGCTCCAAAGCAGTTCAGCTCAGTTCCTGCCCAACTGGTGACTGGCAGCATAGAGGGCCTCCTGGGGGCTGGGACTGTCACCACCTGCTGGGGCCACCCTGCCTGCAGCTTGCACACAGGCTGGGCCCTCACAAGTCTGATGCGAAAATTCAATCATGAAGCTAACCAAGGCTCGAGAGAGCACCGACCTAGAGTTCATTATCTCTATTTATTTACCAAAATGAGAGTTGAAAAGGACTGACGAGACACTGACTGCGATGTGAAGCTACGAGCAGTGACAAACAGCAAATGTTAATAAAGAGTAAGCCAAGAGAAGGCTGGGGCACTGTCCAGAGGAGCCGCGTCCCTGCTGGCCAGGGGTGCTGATGGCTGCCCCGAGGCCTACCTGGGCGGGTGGTGGCAAGTGCAGGTTTTGCATGCCGTGGGGAGCCTAAGGGAGGGCTGAGCCCCAAAGGGTGTGGTTTTGGCTTTGACCTTCCCAAGAGGGTGCTGCTGTGTCCTGAGGGATCTTGGCCTGTGGAAGGCGAGGACAGAGCCACTGGAGCCCTAGCTGGAAAGCAGGAGGTAGTGGTTGCCATGGAAACCTGAAGGCAGTAGCTGGGATTCCTGTGCTAACTCAGGGCTTGTCTTTAACAAGAAGAATGCCCTGAATTTACACAGACCAGCCAGGCCAGCTTCACGTAAGATTCTGTTGGAATCATTTTCCCTCTCGGCAAGATCAAGTGCTCCTATAATGGCAGGTAGATGTCCAGCCAGTCCTGGGGAGAAAGGGGGCCCAGCCGTGTGGCCCTCTGCAGCCCTCTGCGGGGCCCAGGCTATAGACCGTCTGTGGACATGTGCTCTGAAGCCCAGTGCACCTCCATGCCAAATGTCCTGCCCTTTAACGAGGGGCTGGGAGGGGAAGGTGATCTCTCATAAGCGCTGTGCGGCCACCTCTGCAAGCACCTGCTCACCACTGGGGCAATGAAGTGCAAGCAGAAGCTGCTTCTCTTCTAGCAGAGCTCCAGGATGCAGGGTCTGTCGTGCAAGTTTCCCAGTGCAGGCATGAGACCCTTGTGCTGGCACCCGTCAGCTCCTTGGAACCTGCCACAACCCTGCCAGAGGTGTTGGCCTCTTGGGTCATGCTGTTCAGGGACTAGTACGTCCCCGGGGGTGGCGTGGCACCTCCCTGTCAGTACAGAGGCCACAGAAGGCCAAGGGCGAGGAGCCTGTGTTGAGCACTGAGCTGTGCCCCCAACTCCTGTTGAAGCCCTGAACCCCCAGCACCTCAGTTTTTACATAGGTCATTGAGGCCAAGTGAGGTCATGAGTTCCACTGATCCAGTTCTGCCCCTGCAAAAAGGAGCAGGACCCAGACCCGTGGAGGGATGGTGGCGTGCAGACACTGCCCACGCCAAGAAGACAGCCAAGAAGCAGCCTGGCCACTCCTGGGTCTCAGACTTTGACACCCTCCCCTGGTAAGACTGCTTGTCCAGTGGCCAGTGCTCCATGCTGGCAGCGCTGTTGGTGACAGTGGCCCAGGATACACACTGCTGGCACCTTCGGCCAGCTCACTTCACTCAGCCCTGCCACCTCCCACATCTGCTCTTAAGAGAGGGAAGTAACTGCAGGTGTCTTAAGGGCTGTGAGCTTCAGACGGTCCCCTCTAAACATTCCTGAAGGGCACAGCACCGGGTGCTGCCCAGCCTCTGCCTTAGCTGCTGCCGGCTCCAGCTCTGGCCACCATAGACTGGACCACTAGCTGAGAGGACCATGATAGATTGCCGCCTGGTGTGCTGGCTGCACAGTGGGCTTCCTTCAACCTCCCCAGACTCCACTAACTGCCTCAGTGGTCATAGGAGTGTCTTGGACTCAGCGCGCTGCTCTGCGCACCTTCTCTCAGGCAGGGTTTCCGAACTCTCCAAGCAGCCTGGGGCCCCACTGGAATTCCAAAAACCCCTTTAGAGAAGCCACCATGGCAGCCCCTCAATACTGTCGTGCCATGTGCTGTGCTAGGCCCCAGAGCTTGGCGCAACCCAGGGTCAGCAACACAGGACGGGCGAGTGCCATCCAGACACAGCTGCACTGACAGCCCTACGGGACTGTGACACGTCTGCAGGGAGGAAGCTGCAGCCCACAGCATTGGACGCCCTTCTTGGAGGGCTGGTCATCCCCAGCTGAGCAGCAGGTCTCCTGGTATAAGATGGAGGGTGCTGAAGGCTTTGCCTGACAGTCTCAACCCAGGAGGCTGGCAGTGGATGCCAGATCTGCAGCCTCTGACCCCAGGTGGGCAAGAGCGGGGGCCTAGGACTGCACAGCACTGAGGGTTCAGCCTAGAAGGGTTCTGGGCTAGCAGGAGTGAGGCCCTGAGGACCACCATGCCCCCCTGCTTTTCTCCTCAGCCCTTCTACCCAGGCTGTGCCCCACCCTTTTGCATCTGCAATTATGAGAGGGGCCCCCAGCTGTAGCCAGAGACTCATCCACTCCTGGGTGTGGGGGGGCTGCCAACCCTCAGGAATTGGCCGTATGAGGCCACCTGGGACCCTCACCTTGGGAATGAGACAAAGATCCAAATGGAATCCAGGTGAGGGGCTGGAGGGATGGCTCAGCAGTTAGGAGCACTGGCTGCTCTTACACCCAGGTTTGAATCCCAGCCCCTACATGGCAGCTAACAACCATCCATAATTCCAGGGGAGCCAGTGCCCTCTTATAGCCTCTGTTGGGCATTGCAGGACACAGGTTCATTTGTACATATTAAGACAATACATGCAAAAATAATAAAATAATCCATGTGCCAGGCGTGGTGGCACATGCCTTTAGCACTTGGGAGGCAGAGGCAGGCAGATCTCTGTGAGTTCAAGACCAGCCTGGTTTACAGAGCAAGTTCCAGGACAGCTGGGACTAAAGGGAGACCCTGCCTCAAAAAGACCAAAAAGAAAAAAAAAATCCATGTGAAAGGCTGGAGCAAGGAACTGAATTTGATCGCCAGCAGCACGTGGCACACTACATAGTGAGGTCCAGGCCAGCTGGGGCTACAGGGAGACCCTGTGTCAAAAAAGGCCAAGTATCGGGCTGGAGAGATGGCCTAGCAGTTAAGAGCGCCTACCGCTCTTGCAGAGGACCCAGGTTCGATCCCCAGCACCCACATGGCGGCCGAGAACCGTCTGAAACTCCAATTCCAGGAGAACTCCAGTTCCAGGGGAATCCAGCATCCTCTTCTGACCTCCGCGGCATTGCACGACACGGGTGCACAAACCTGCATGCAGACAGTACATTCATACACATACAGAAATAAAAATTTTAAAAAAAGGCCGAGTATCCAAATGAGGCCAACCTAACCACTACCTTCAAAAGTCCAGCGTTGCCCTGCCTGTGTATACATCCCAAGGACATGTGGCCATGGGTTCCAGTTAGGCAGCCCCATCCTTAGAGGCAGAGTCTCCCAGAGAGCTTTCCCACATACTCTGAGAAGGCAACGTGGACAGATACAGGACAGGGCTTGCCCATCACATGCTGTGGCATGAATGACCAAGAAAGTCTGTCGTCAGACCTGAGTGCTGGGGTAAGGGCGTGTGCCACCACTCCCAGCCCAATAAATATTTCTTTAAAATATGGAACACTTCACTAATTTGCATGTCATCCTTGCACAGGGGCCATGCTAATCTCTGTCGGTCCAGTTTTAGTATATGCGCTGCTGAAGTGTGCACAATATCTTTTATAATTTTTATTTTGGTCTTTTTGAGATACAATCTCCCTGTTGCCCCAGCTGGTCTGGAACTATGTGTAGACCAGGCTAGCACTGCAGGCCAGTGCACTAGCGGAGCAAGTGCAAAATAAATCCCAAATCCCACGATTAAGTTGTGACAAGACCATTCTTCAGCCTGGGCATGGTGACTCCTGCCACTCAGGAGACTGAAGCTAGAGGATTTCTACAAGTTCCAGGCTAGCCTGTGCTACCTATCAAAAAAGGCCTCCCAGCACTTGGGAGGCAGAGGCAAGCAGATCTCTGTGTGAGATTGCGGGCAGCCTGGTCTATGTAGAGAGTTCCAGGACAGCTGGGGCTACAGAGAGATCCTGTGTCAAAAAGACATCATCATCATTTTCAAATGGAGTAGTGAAAAAGATAAATTCAATTTCATATAAATTAAAACTTCCTATCAAAGTACATTATCAAAAATGTGAAAATCGGGGCTGGAGAGATGGCCTAGCGGTTAAGAGCGCCGACTGCTCTTAGAGAGGACCTGGGTTCGATCCCCAGCACCCACATGGCGGCTGAGAACCATCTGAAACTCCAACTCCAGGAGAACTCCAGTTCCAGGGGAATCCGACACCGTCTTCTGACCTCCACGGCATTGCACAACACGGGTGCACAGACTTGCATGCACACAGTACATTCATACACATACAGAAATAAATTTAAAAAAATTTTTTTTAATGTGAAAATCTGGACAGGATGTCACATGCTTATAATCCCAGCTCTCGGGAAGCTGAGGCAGGGGGTTCGTGAATGCAAGAGCAGCTGCCCTACATAATCCAAGGTCGGCCTGGGGCTCCACAGTGAATCCCTGTCAGAAAAAAGTGTGAAAGACAATCAAAAAACTGGACAAGATATTTGTCAGTCATGTGTCTGATATGGGCCCCCTCTTCAGAAGATCTCCAAATCGTAATAATAGCCTAATATTTAAAAAATAAACCGGGATGGACTTGAGTAGGCATCTCTCCAAAGACGACTCGGGAATCTCCTAGCTGTCAACATGGCTTTAATGAGAAGGGGAAAGTCACAGGTGCACACAAATTGTGAGGGAGTCCTAGCCCCTGTGCCCTGCTGGTGGGAGTGTAAGAAGGGGCAGCTGTTACAGCAAATGTTGCAGGGTCTCCTCAAGAAGTTTAGCACAGAGTTATGGCTGCTGGGTACAGACACCTGTGACCACACAGACACCTGTGCAGAAACTTCTACGGAACACTGTTCAGAACAGCCAGGGGGGAGAAACGGTACAGGTACCCGTCCATGAGAGGACGGGTCAGGAAAACACAGCCAAACGTGGTGGTACATGGGGTCCAGGCCCGGGGAGAAGATGCTGTACACAGGGCGGAGCACTCAGACGCCACCTCCAGGCAGACCCCAGGCTGGCACCTGACACCAAACCTTCATCTTGGACTTCCCAGTCTCCAGGACTATGAAAAAACATGTTTCTGTTACTTAATTGGTTAGCATGTTGGAGGTGGGGGGCATACACCATCCATGGTGCACACGGGGAGGTCAGAAGACAACTTTCAGGAGTCCATTCTCCCCTTCTATCATATAGAACCCAGAGATCAAACTGAGGTAGTCAGGCCTGGCAGCAAGCACCCTTACCCACCGAGCTATCCAGCCATCGCCCTTACCCACCAAGCTATCCAGCCATCGCCCTCACCCGCTGGCTCACCTGTGTACCCTCATTTTGTTCGTAGTCTCAGACGGCTTGGGTTGGATTTGGACATTAGGTTTTTGTTTGTTGGGTTTAGTCTTGGTTTTGGTCTTTGAGACAAGATCTCACTTTGTAGCCCAGTCTAACCTCAAACTCTTAATCCTCCTGACTCATCCTTCTGGAGTGCTGGGATTGCAGGTTATGTGTATCTGTCTGTCTGTCTGTCTGCCTTGGTGTGTCTATGCCACAATGCGTGGAGGCCACAGGACAGCCTTGGTGTGGGCCTCGCTGCTGTGTGCGTGAGCTTTGGGAACTCCTGCCTCTCCTCCTTTCTCACTTTTACAGACCTGCTGGCTTATGTGGGTCCTAGAAATCCGAACTCAGATTCTCACGCTTGTACCGCAAGCACTTTACCTCTGAGCCATCTCCCTAGCCCTGTGCTTTGTTTTCTTAAGTAGCAGCATAAACAGATAAGACCCAAGGACTTGCTGAGGACCAGGGGCCAAGACTCAGGGGACACTTGAGTCCAGGCCTGAACTATCTCAATCCCGCAGGCATGGACTATTTCAATACCCACAGATTTGTACCCTTAGGAACAAGTGCCCAGCTCAAGCCCCTGGGTGCTCTCTGCCCTCAAAGCCCTGGATCGTGGTGCTGGAGGAAGTTACCTGGAGACCCCTTGTGGCAGCAGTGGAGGAGACCTGTCCCACAGCCTGCGAATGCCCCAGCGCTGGATCCTCCACCCTGGTCAAGCTTTGTCTTGAATATGGCGAATAGGGCTAAGCAGCCAAGGCCTTAGCTAGGGAAAGGCAGAATTACCCCATATCCTCCATTCTCAATCGCTGTATGAAAGATGACCCCTCCGCACACCTTTAGTCCTAGTGCTTGGGAGGCAGAGGCAGGCAGATCTCTGTGAATTGAAGGCCAGCCTGGTCTACAGAGTGAGCTCCAGGCCAGCTGGGGCTACAGGGAGACCCTGTCGCAAAAAGACAAAAAAAAAAAAAAGACCCCAAAGCTCACCGGCCTAAAGCCACCAGTGTGGTCTCCTAGCAAGTAAGAGTCAGAAACCCGGGAGCAGCTGGTCGGAGCGGTGCTAGCTTGGGATCCCCAAGCAGGAGCCAGCAGACTTCCCAAGACAGAGGCCGTTGTGTCGAAGGACTCCACTTTGGCTATGACCTGCTGTCTTATTCAATGGCTGCAGTGTAGGAGGAGATGACAGGGACACTTCAGGGCAGGTCGCCAGTGCCTCTGCCTACCTACCACTCCCCAACACCCTACCCCCCCCCCGCCGCCACGGCGACCTCTCACCCTGGCTCTTCCTCGCTCTCCTATGCATCCCTGCCTATATTATTTTCTGGGCTTCAGACATTAGCCAAGCTGTCAGGGATTCTGCACAATTCCAAGCTCAGCCTGTTCTGCTCTAGACCCCAGGCTCCTGCTCTTGAGCAGCATAGGTTCCCTCTGTCAGGTTATTCCTGTGAGGCACAGGTGGCCTGGCTCCTCCCAGGCTGGAGTGTGGATCCTGTGTGTCAGCCAAGACTTTTCCTAAGCAATGGCTGGTCCAGGTGAGGAACCAAAGCCCATGTCGTTCTTACATGCGGACCTCTCATAGCTGCAAATGCCCCGCCAGGTCCTGACCTCCATCTCTGCACTAAGCTTACCATGACAACTCCAGGGACTTCCAGCCCATTTCCCAATACAATCCAAAATCTGTACCAACCCGAGGGAGATGGTCCCCTCAGGTTGGGACCATCCAGCCCCACAATAGCCTGTCCCCTGTCCCATGTCCTATCAGATGCTCAGGCTCCTTGGGTCAGATGTCATTTCCTATGGTGCATGCCTTTCTTTAATCCCAGCACTCTGTGAGTTCAAAGCCAGCCTGGTCTACATAATGAGTTCCAGGACAGCTGGGGCTACAGGGAGACCCTGTCTCAGACAAAAACAAAAAACAACCAAAAATAAACAGGTGTCATTTCCTTAGGGAAACTTTCCTCGGCCACCAGCCATCTCTCTACCTTATCACCCATCGAATCACCCCAAGCCCTCCCCACCAGAGCAGAGCCACCCATGACAGGTGAGTGAGCTATTGATGCATGAACTCATGACTGAGGCAGTGGTGAGCAAACAAAAATCTGAGCCGCCTGCTTGTGAGTGGGGAAGGGATGAATAAGCTTCATCAAATCCAGGCAGGTCCCATGGCCACAAGGGCCGAGCTCGGCGGCTGCCTGTCCTGCACTGCCACCACGTGGTCTCCACAGGAGTTGCCACTGCCCACACCAGCAGGGATGTCACATCCCTGCCCTGTACCACCTGCTGTTCTAAAGGCTTCAAGGATGTGTCCTCCCCCAGCCCCTGTGAGCAGGTATCACCCAGCCTACAAGTCCAGGAGATGCCAATGAAGAGGACTCTCCTCTGCACCCCCCCAGAGCTCCCTCAGAGTTCCTATCCTCCCCAGAGGGCCCAGCAGGACACGCCCAGGCTGTCCCTCGCTTCTGGTGCTCCAGGTCATGTTCAAGGCAAGCAGATCTGTCCAGCATCACCCTCTGGGCTCAAACTCAGCCCCTATGACTTGCTGTGATCCTTCAACTGACTGCACAATGTTCCTTGGGCTAGCCCCTTTTCTCTGCTACTGTGGTCACTGCCCTCATAGTCTGGCCTTCAAGGCCCCACCAGGACCACTGGAGACACTGCACAGCTCGCTGCACTTGACCTATAGCCTTCCTAAATCCCACCTATAGCCTGCCTGTTGTCTGCAGCCTCCCTGCACCTCCATCTAGAACACCTATTGCTGCAGCCTACCTGTATCCCCCTCGCCTTGCCACTCAGTGCACATGTGACTTACGGCTGTGACGCTCCATGTTGCCTAGAGTCTGTGGGCTTCATGTCATGGCCTCTGTGTGTTCTCATGCCTTCTGTGGGAGGCAGCTCTTACCACCACTCAGTTTCCTGTGGTCCTTTCAGTCCCAACTCTGAAAGCTACTGTGTTCTGAAGTCCAGGGATGGGACTCTCCAACCTTCATGCCTCCGATGCTTTCAGATGGTCTCGATGCACTTTATTCTTTGGCTCACAGTGGATTTGGGCTTACAGTTTCAGAGGGCTGCAACTCCTTCATCTCTGGGAAGGCAAGGCAGAGCAGCTCTGTCCATGGCGGCAAGAGTGAGGTAGACCAGGAGTCACAGGTCCAGCAGAACTATTAACCTTGAAAGGCTGGGAGATCGGGGATATCCAAAAACCTCCTGAAGCACCCCTTCCCCAACCCCCACCCCCGCCAACTGGGATTGCCGAAGGAGTGTCCAAGTGGATTCTTTGGAGAACCTTCAGAACAGAAAGGGAAGAGTGAGAATTCCAATAGAAAGCCTAAAACTTAGACAAGTCAACACTCCATAAGCAAGGAGAAAAGGAGAAAAATCAATCAAACAATGAAGGCATCTGAAGGAGGCAAGCAACGCAAGCCTTCAACACAGTAAAGAGGCATTTGGGATTCACATTGGAATACAGGCAAAGAGAAACCCACATGCCAGGGACACAAAGAGGAGACAACATGGAAAAGGTGCAGGATAATTCCACACCAAGTCCTACCAACCCTGTGAAAGATTCCTACAGTGGGTTCCCCCTGGGGATGCCCCAGGACACAGATATTAGAAGTACAATTGTGGACATACTCAAAGAAATCAAAGACTATAAAGAACAAGTCAGAGAACTTAGGAGAATGAAGAACTCAAGAAGGACCTAGAGAAAGACAATGACAAACTCCAGAAGGAAGTGGAAACATTGAAAAAAATCCCATGTTGGGGGCTGGAGAGATGGCCTAGCGGTTAAGAGCACCGACCGCTCTTACAGAGGACCCGGGTTCGATCCCCAGCACCCACATGGCGGCTGAGAACCGTCTGAAACTCCAATTCCAGGAGAACTCCAGTTCCAGGGGAATCCGAGACCGTCTTCTGACCTCCGCGGCATTGCACGACACGGGTGCACAAACTTGCATGCAGACAGTACATTCATACACATACATAAATAAATAAAATTAATTTAAAAAAATTAAAAAAAATCCCATGTTGAAAAAGAAAAGGAAACCAACCAGCTAAGCAAAGAGCTACAGGAAGAGATTGAGAAGCTCCAAAAGAAAGTGGAAATACTAAAGAAATCAGAAGAGGAAATGAAAAAGGAAATCAAACACTCATCCAATCAAGAGGAAAGGAATGGAAAAAGCCTCAGAAGCAGAATGGAGGAAGCAGAACAAAGAATATCAGACCTGGAAGATAACACAGAACAACTAAAAACCTCAAGGAAAGATTATGAAAAATTTAAAAATACACAAAAGTGGGCCGGGCGTGGTGGCGCCGCCTTTAACTCAGCCACTTGGGAGGCAGAGCAGGCGGATCTTTGTGAGTTCAAGGCAAGCCTGGTCGACAGAGAGATTTCCAGGCAGCTGGGCTACAGGGAGACCCTGTTCCAAAAAGACAAAAAAAAAAAAATAAAAAAAAAATAAAAATACAAAAAGTGGACAACCAGGAACTGTGGGACACTATGAAAAGATCAAACCTCCGCATCATAGGATAGAGGAAGGAGAAGAATCCCAAGAAAATGGTATTGATCAGATCTTCAACAAATAATAGATGAAAACTTCCCCAAACTAAAAAGACAAACCAATTACAAATACAAGAAACACATAGAACTCCAAACAAAAGACCAGAAAAAAAGAACAAACCTATCCATATTATTAAAACGCTAGACACCAAAAAGACAAATTCTGAAAGCCACAAGAGAAAAACAAAAGTTACATATAAGGGGAAACCTATCAGAATTACAACTGACTTCTCAGTGCAAACTATGAAGCAAGAAGAAACATGGATCAAATCATTCCCAGTGTTAAAGGACTATAGATGCCAACCAGTTACTATACCCAGCAAAAATGTTGATTATATTGAAGGAGAGAGAAAAACTTCCATGACATAAACAAGATGAAAGAATACATGTCCGGAAAACCAACCCTTCAGAGAATACTGAAGCAATTCAAAGGACAGAAGAGGAGCAACTATCCCCAGGCACCTAGAAAGAGAAATTAATAAAAGCATAACATACAGAAAGTAGAAACCTAGATCAAAAATGCAAGTGGATAATAAGTGAAAGGAAGCAACAGAAATCTAAGTCAGCCGCTCTCCTGCCCAAGTGCTGGGATTAAAAGTGTGCACTACGCTGGGCGTGGTGGCGCACGCCTTAATCCTAGCATTTGGGAGGCAGAGGCAGGAGGATCTTTGTAAGTTCAAAGCCGCCTGTCACTACAGAGTTGAGTCCCAGGAACAGCTGGGGCTAGGGAGACCCTGTCTCGAAAAGACAAAAAAAAAAAAAAAAAAAAATGTGCATTTTTATTTTTTACTTTTTTTGTTGTTGTTTTTTTCTTTTTTTTTTGGGGGGGGTCTTTTCAAGACAGGGTCTCCCTGTAGCCCCAGCTGACCTGGAACTCACTCTGTAGACCAGGCTGGCCTTGAACTCACAAAGATCTGCCTGCCTCTGCCTCCCAAGTGCTAGGACTAAAGGCATGCGCCACCACGCCCGGCTCAGTGATGTCTTTATAAAAAGGTTTTGGACACAGATACAGGGAAGTGTGTGTGTGTGTGTGTGTGTGTGTGTGTGTGTGTGTGTGTGTAGATGGCAGCGGAGACCAGGTGATGTTCTGGCAGCCTGGGGTGAAGGCTCTGAAAAGCCAGATTCGGGTGACCAGGAACAGACAAGACTCAGCATCGTGGTGGGGATCAGACTGCGGGTGGATGCTGACGACTGCTAGTGCTGGGAAGATTGCATTTTTAGAACGGCATACAGGGCTTTAAATTCTCAGTTCAAGGCAGAGTGAGAAATCAGGAAGCGTGGGACTGCGAGGGAAGAAGAATCAAGTTTCATGTAGCAGGACTGCTGTCTCTCAAAGTCTCCCAGGCTGAACCCTGCAGGGTGCAGGATTACAAGGTAGATTGAATTCTCCACCTCTGCAGGTCATCTGTGTGAGATCTGGAGCAGGGAGCCAGAAAGCACTGTGCAGAGAGCCCTGAGGAATTAACAATGAGCTGTCTCGGCTGAGCCTCCCCCTCGCCATCGAGCCTGCCATGCAGCAGAAGCAGCCCCACACTCCATCTGAGCAGCACCCAGGCCTTGGGTCACACCTGTGACAGTAACACACTGAGGCAAGAGCCAGAGGAGTCCTGTCATACACTTCGATCCCACACAGAGCCCAATACCATGCTCTTGCCATCTGGCTGGAGAATCTTGTGGAGAGGGACTTGGGCTACACAAGCACAGATCCCGGCTGGTCTGTATTTGTGGGGTTACACATTCTGGAGCCATGGAGTCCAGCCTTGGCTTGTATGTCTGTGAAAAGCTGGGGGAGTTTCCTTGTCTTGCTGGGAACCTGGACTACAGCGGTTACCCTGAGCTGCGGCTCTTCAGAATAATGTGGAAAAGAACCACAAGGCTTGGGGAGGCAGGGGTGGGAACAGCACGCCGTCTGAAGCAAGCTGTTCCCTGCCCTCCTCATCTCCCCAAGGTGCACCTGCATTAGTGCCTTTTGCAGCTGAAATAAGATACCCAACAGAAAGAACTTATAGCAAGAAAGGTCAATGTGGGCTCACAGCTCCAGAGGGTTGCATTTCTTCGCCATGAGAAAGGCCCGCCAGAGCAGCTCTGAACACAGCGGCTGGCGCACGAGGGGCACCAGGAGTCAGAGGGTGACAGGAACTGTTAACCTTGAAAAGCCTAGTGACCTGCTTTTGCCAGCCACATCCTGCCTCCTACGAGCTCCCAAGTCGCTTACGAGCCTCTGGGAACCATTTCATGTTCAAAACATAGCAGCACGCCTTTCACAGAGGACCCAAGACCTTCAGTAGTGAGGGACCTGTGGGCCAGAGATGAAAGTGGGGGATGCTGTCATCCACACCGGTCCCCAGTTTCTCAGGTGGGTAGGTACAGTGACTGAGTGTGGCACATGGGCCACACACAAAGTCCCTCAAAGGAACTGGGGAGATGGTTCAGTGAAGCACATGTCATACCCACCTGACAAGCTGAGTTAGATCCCCAGAAGCACGGGTGTGTCTAATCCCAGTCTCCTAAGGGGTGATGTGCAGCCAGGTAGCCCAGCACATGCTGCAACATCCTGTCTCAAACAAGGTAGAAGGTAAGGATTGACACATGCAGGTGCCCACACTTTCATGCGTATGCCTACACATATCACACGCACATACATATATGCGGGGGCTGGAGGAACTACCTCAATGGAAAACCAGGAACTCACCTAATTCCTAGGTCCAGGCCAAAGACTGAATAGAGGAGGGTTAAAGTGGGTTTCCCTGCAGAAGGACTCAAAAAAGTATTATCCCAGTATTAAGCATGTGTACACCCGAGATCTCACCACCATCCTGAGGCACCTAAAAGCACCATTATGGTTATCTACAGCTGTGTAACACCCCAAAAGTGGATGAGAACAGCCATGGTTCAGTTCATTCCCGGTTCTGTGATTGGCCAGTGTTTGTCAGGAAAGGCTCATCTCCACCGGGTGGACCTCAGCTGGTGTGGTGCACCAACGGAGAACTGGAATAATTTCAACACGGCTCAGTGCTGTGACTGTTCCTTCAGTTGCTTTACCTGAGAGAAACAACCCGTGGAAGGAAGGGTTTTATTTTGATGGACAGTTTCAAAAGTCTCAGCCCACAGTGACAGGTTTTGTTGTTTCTGGGCCGTGGGGAGGCAGAATATCACAGCAACAGAAGCTGGGGAGGGGGGTGCACACCTTATAGTGGAGACCAAAGAGTCAGAGGGGTGGGAACCATGGATAACCTTCAGAGGTCTCCACCACTGACTAGCCTGCTTCCTGTAGCCAAGCCCCATCTAACATTCCTACAGCCTCCCAAAACAGCAGCGACAGCCGGGGAGTGCTCGTCCAACGTAGGAAGCCACAGGGGACTATCCCAGCCAGACCGGAGGAGCACTGCATGGCGGTGGCGTCTGCAAGCTGTGTGGCCCCTCCCAGCTCGATGGCTGAGTTCCAGGAAGCAGAGCATAGAGGACAGCCTCAGAAAGGGGCTGTTCGGCATTTGTGACCTGGCCCCAAACACGGCTGATAGTGTGTGTGGCGACTGCTCCTCAGCTCTACCCTTGTGAGTCCTCTTCCTGAGGACAGAGCTGGGCCCTGGAAGCACTTCTCCAGCAAGCAAAGGCAAAGCTCCACCAGCAGAGGGCGCGGGAGCTGCAAGAGGCCTGTGTGTGTGTGTTGGGGGGGTCCTCCTCATTTGTTTGCAGGGCTGGGGATGGAAGCCTGGACCTCACATGCCAGCCAAGCACCTTACCACCGGGCCCCAGCACAGCCCTGTCTGGTCCCGGCGCCCTCCTCTCTCCTGCAGTACCACCAGTGGGCCCAGGGTCTTCAGGGACCACCTCTTGTATGTATGTCTTTCATACCACTGTTATCCTGCCTCAGCAATGGGAGCTCCTGGCCACACACACCCCTTTCTGAGTTTCGAGACCAGCCAGCACCCCTCCTACAGAAAACCCTGGCTAACACTTGCCAGCCTTCCTCACCATGAACAACCAGTGCTTCTCCAACAAGGTCTGGCCCCGCCTGGGCTCTTGGGGAGTTCCGTGCTCTCTCTGTCCTAGAAATGGCAGCTGCTTCCAGCATTTGCTATTCCTGGATCCCTTAGGGTTCTCCTGCGCCCTTTGAATGGCTGAAGGTCCTTTGTAGTTAACAGCTCTTTATAACTAACCGTCCTGCCCAGATGACCTGTGCAATTTCTGTGTCTTCTGGGAACTGAGCCATAAGGATGTGTCATCATGCTGTGGTCCCAGGAGATTGGACTTCTGGTATTCTTTTGGTCTTGACATTGGGTCTGAACATGCTACTTGCTTCTTGCCTGGGGGAAATGGGTGCTGCTCCCATGGTGTGCAGCACCACCCTAAAGGAAGCTGTGCCCCTGGCTGGTGGTGACCGAGGGCCACTTGACATGACATGTATGCCACCAGCCAGCAGCAGCCTCTGGACCATGGGGCAAAGGACCCCTCCATGCCAGGTAGGCTCAGCTCCAAAGCTCTAAGAAACATTGCTCCCTGGCCGTCCTGAGAGGGCCCCTCCCTTCTCACAGCTACAGACCAGACATGAGAGCAAAGCTTAAACCAGACGATTGAGATGCTGGCTCAACATGGACCTGGCCACGAGGATTCCCCCCTCAAAAGTTAGGACCTGGGCTAGGGACGTAGCTCGGTGGTACAGTACCTGCCTAGGGACGTAGCTCGGTGGTACAGTACCTGCCTAGGGACGTAGCTCGGTGGTACAGTACCTGCCTAGGGACGTAGCTCGGTGGTACAGTACCTGCCTAGGGACGTAGCTCGGTGGTACAGTACTTGCCTAGGGATGTAGCTCGGTGGTACAGTACTTGCCTAGGGATGTAGCTCGGTGGTACAGTACTTGCCTGGCACACACAGGCCCTGGGTTCCATCCCTAGCAACAGAAGAAGAAAAATAATCAGGGCCTTGATGGAAAGACAGAAGCCCTGACCTCAGGGGGAGACTGGACTTGAGTTCAAATCAGACTGACAGTGTTGGATCCCTAAGGTCACATGAACATTCTACCACCAGAAAGAGTGAGCAGTGGCTGAGGGGACTGAGATCTTGAGTTTAGGGACTTTCTTAAAAGCCAGGCTGTGGCAGGTCCTTGAGGTTCTTGTTCTCCTTGAGGACCTTGAGAGCTTGTAGTTAGTCAAGTCATAGGGGCCAGGGACATGGTGCGACATGGCAAGAAATGGTCTGGAATGGAGGGAGGGTTGCAGGGGAGGTGCTTTTTCTGTAAGGGGCTGGTGCTGGGCATGCACTCTGAATTCCAGTAAGCCAGGCATGGTGGCACACGCCTTTAATCCCAGCACTTAGATCACTGTGAATTCAAGGCTAGCCTGGTCTACACAGTGAGTTCCAGGCCAGCCTGTGCTATACAGCAAAAACTTTTCTCAAAAACCAAAAAGGACCAAACAGAAAGCTTGTTAGCCTGTGAGAGACATAAGGTTTCCATCCACAATCTTATACCTTTGCTCCCCTTTCTTCTTCCTGTTAGTTTTTGGGGGTGTGGTATATGTGTTTGTGTGTGTATATTGTGTATGTGCATGTTTTACAATATTTTTAAATTTTATTTATTTATTTATTTATTTATTTATTTATTTATATGAGTGTACTGTCTGCATGTAGGTTGGTGCACCCGTGTTGTGCAATGCGCGGAGGTCAGAAGAAGGTGTCGGATTCCCCTGGAACTGGAGTTCTCCCGGAATTGGAGTTACAGATGGTTCTCGGCCACCATGTGGGCACTGGGGATCGAACCCAGATCCTCTGCAAGAGCAGTCAGCGCTCTTGACCGCTAGGCCATCTCTCCAGCCCCAACAATCATTTTAAAATACAAGAACCATTCTCAGCTTTCAGCCTATACAAAAAGATAGGCTCCGGGCTGAATTTGGCTCACAGGCCAGAGCTGCCAAATCCTGCCTTATAGTCTACAAGAACTCAGAGATTCTCAACTTGATATTGGCGGAGAGCTGGGGGTATGTGTGGAAGCGGCTTCCAGAGTGTTAGATGGAGGAGTCCAAGACAGAACCCTGTGTGAGGCTGTTCCCAAACCTTTCCCCACCAACCACACCACTGCATCCAGCCTATTACTTGTTGGACTAGACGGACACCTGTAGTTGGTGAGTCTGAGATCTCAAGGCCTTATGACACAGAGTGGACAGAGCGGACAGAGGCTCAGAGGTGGGGCTGGTGAACTGAGTCCATCAGTGATGACCTGCACGCTACTTCCACTCATGCGCCAGAGCAGACCTTCTCTAGGATTCTGGAACCACTCAGATGGGAACCCCCAGCCTCCTCTAAAGTTCCACTGCTGCTGGTCTTTTATGGGGTGTCAATCCTGAGACCAGTGTCGTTATTTCATAGGGATGGTGAGCCTACAGAGCAGCAGGGACTTAAAGCAACAGCTAGCCACCAAGGCAAGGTGCTGAGCACTGTAGCAGACACATGGGTGCATAGTACTCTGGCCTGTGGGACCTCCTGATTAACCAGAGACCCCAAGGAATTTTTAAAAATGCCTGGTATCTCTCTAGAAACTGCTTCCCTAAGTGACACTGCTAGCCAAAGCCTGCCTGAAGTCACCACATAAGACTGGACCATCCCTCACCACATTCTTTCCTAGGCAGAGCCAAGTTAAGACTTGGAGTTTCTTCTGGAGGAACCGCAGCCTCTTCCATGCCTTCTGCAGAGGGCTCTTTGCTAGTTTCCTGAAGTGACTGTGGATGAGGGGAGGGGAATTGGCAGACAGCTCAGGAATCACACGGTGCTGTCTGTAAAGGGGTCCTGGGGGTGCAACATGCCCACAGCCAAAGAAATTTACCGGATTCATGATGCGTGGTGGCTGAAGCCAAGTCTGGCATCCCCAGTTCAGGAAGTCACAAAGGAAATGAGGATGAATGGCAGTTGGCACAGTTCCTGTAGTGCCGCTCACAGGGGTGACTGGACTAACCTCCCGGCCAAGACAGTGAGTGCTGGGCAACAGTGCACCCTTGGGGGCTGTCAGAGCGTCAAGCTGTGGGCATGAGTGTCACACCCCAGTTAACTGACTGAGTCTATTGGAGGCAGGTGGGTTCACTACGAGTGTGGTCAGCTTGCAGCTGCAGCAGGGGTGACCCCTCTCCCTCTTGCACCAAATCTCCCCTCCCCGGAATGAAGGTAGGGCCTGTATGGGCTCCCACAGGTGAGAGGAGTGGGAGACCGTCGAATGTCAGGTGCACGCTGCTCTGCAGCATCTCAGCAAGCACTTGCAGGTCCAATCGCTGCGTGCAGTAGGATCACTAAATTCAGCACTTCGTGTTCAGAGCCTGTTGGGTACGACCCGCATGGCATCTGGAGCCGGGGAGTCTGGCTTGGGCGCACTCATCTCAGGCGCTGACGGCCGTTGGGACCGTCCACCTTGCGGGTCTGCTCTCGCAGCTTCCCGCGGTAGGCAGGGGCCAGGCGGCGGCTTTGCGTTCTGAGGCGCGTGGCCCTGCGCGGCCGCCGTAGGTCGGAGGAGTACGGAGGCCGCAGGGTGGCGGCAACGGGCGCTGCCGGACGGGTGCGGGGCCGTCATGGGCAACCTGTTCGGCCGCAAAAAGCAGAGCCGGGTCACCGAGCAGGACAGGGCCATCCTGGTGAGGGACCGGCGGAGGGCGGGGGAGGGGGCAGGTTCGTGGGGAAACAGGCTCGGCGGGTCCGGGTGGTCGTGGCCCGGATCGCCGCCCCGCCGCGCCCTCCGGGCTCTGCAGACTCACCGGGACTTCCCGGAGCCCCGCCCCCATGCACCGCGGCCTGCGCTGAAGCCGGTCTCCCGAGCCGTGGCCGCGCCCGAAAGACCCTGGAGTGGGTTTGGGAAGCCTTGAGAGGCGCCAGGACCGAGGCTGGCCGGCCTCTCCCTGGCACTAGTGGACCATGGGGTCTAACCTGGGCATCCAGGCCCTAAGTTATAAAAAGTTCTTAGATGAGGGCCCCAGGTGAAGAGGAAACCATGGGCATGGTTGTCACCCAAAGCCACATTTGAGAAGGGGTGCCCAGCCCCCTCCCGCCGTGGAGAGCAGGAAAGCTCCAGGCCACAGTTCGCCAGGGTCTCGCCCTCCATTCCAAGTAGAGCTGCCATTGGCTGTGGTGGGCCATAAGGGCAAGGCGTGCTTTGCCCTTCCACAGAGTGCAAAGGCTCAGGACACCAGTGAAACAGGCGGGAACAGATGGTTGCTTTAGGTGGTCCCAGGGCACAGGAGGAGCAAGCCTCATCCCAATTGCTGCTGCTGCAGCCGGACTCTCTTGGTTAGTCCTCTCGCTTTACATAGGGACAACATGGCCGTCCTGCAGCTGGCCAGAAGTAACCACTCAGGAAGAAAGGGCACTGCAGCCTGACAGAGGGTCTCCAAAGCTGAGGATGGGATGTAGAGGACATGCAGCCCACACCCGTTAAGGGGCAGACTCTGAAGAACACTGGGTTAGGGGAGGGACCTAGAGCTGACCCCCCACCCCAGCTAGCCTAGTCTCCCAGGTATCCTAGCATACACGGCAAGTGGTTTCTTACTAGCTGAGCCTTGACGGTACCCGGTCGCCTGACTCTTCACTTAACGAGGCATCATCCTGTGTGAGATGTACCCAGGGCCTGCACCTGCTCCTCATAATGCCATTGACAAGTAGAGGCATTTGGACACAAAGTGGGGCCTGCGGCCAAAAGGTTGTGGCAAGCCCACTTTATATTGCCAACTTTTGTCCAGATAGGTCCGCTCGGTGGATTCCCTGTCTGTGAAGCGCATGGTAGAAGTGGGAGGAGTCATGTGGTGATAGAAGTTTGGTAGCTGAAGCGGGATGATTGTGAGTTCTGAGCCAGCCTAGGGCTACAGAGCAACTCTGTCTCAAGAAAAGGGAGTACTGGCCTGCAGATCCTTGTTCTCCGTAGTTTTGCGCCTTCCAGGGCCTGGTGGCCACTTCTGTGACCCACAGAATTTCTATCGCTCATGACCTTATCTTTCTGTGTCTGGGATTGAGTAGGTGGGGTTCTTCTTTTTGCCCCACACTCGGGGTTTCAGTAGCATTACACTTCCCAGGTCTGGAGCTGTTTCCGGGTACTGCTGCTCACCCCTGGCTGGGAGATCTGTCCTCTAGCGGGCACCAATTTAGAGGAATGCCTGGCCTCCCTGCCCAAGCTGGCATTCAGCAGCAGCATGGGCACTGACCAGGCCGCACTCTTCTCTCTCCCCAGCAACTGAAGCAACAGCGGGACAAGCTGAGGCAGTACCAGAAGAGGGTCGCCCAGCAGCTGGAGAGGGAGCGCGCTCTAGCCAGGCAGCTGCTGCGGGACAGGCGGAAAGAGTGAGGAGAGCTTCCCCAGGGCCGGTGGGCTTGGGAGAGGGCGGGAAGGAAGAGGAGGTGCTTCCCTGGAGCAGGGCCCAGGACGGACACATGGGCTGGGAGCGGGGCCCAGGACAGACATGCCGGCTTCCCCTGCAGACGCGCCAAGCTGCTTCTCAAGAAGAAGCGGTACCGGGAGCAGCTGCTGGACAGAACAGAGAGCCAGATCAGCAGCCTGGAGGCCATGGTAGGTGCCGGGAGCCTCTGCTTGAGAGCCTGGGGAAGGTGATTGGGGCCTGGGCCACCTCGGGTGGCTGGGGAGCAGATCAAGCTGATGAGGTCAGTGTAGACATCTCAGTGTTAGGACGGGGGCATCCCCTTTGCCACTGCTGGCTGGAGCCCCTGAAATTCAGTCAGCCTCCTTTGAGTGTCTTCTGGCACCTTCTCAGGCCTGACGGTAGCAGGCATAGCAGAAGACTGGGAACACTCAGGTTCCTCCTATTGTTGAAGCCACGTCACTCAGCCACCCTGGTCTGGAGCCAGGCAGGGCCTCTGACCACTGGTTGATGCTTTCAGGTTCAGAGCATCGAGTTCACCCAGATCGAGATGAAGGTGATGGAGGGGCTGCAGGTGGGGAACGAGTGTCTAAACAAGATGCACCAGGTAAGTCCTCACTGGCCTGGTGGGTGGGTACAGATGCAGGGCCCAGTAGTGTGAGGTGAGGTGAGGTGAGGTGAGGTGAGGTGAGGTGAGGTGAGGTTTCAGGTCAGATGCCTAAAACCCTTTGCATCCTGGCTGCCACCTGCCAGGAGGAGTTTGTGCCAGACCAGAGCATGAGTCTGGCTGGGCTGGGCAATGTGCCAGTACCTATCACAGACCAGAGCATGAGTCTGGCTGGGCTGGGCGATGTGCCAGTACCTATCGATCACAGACCAAAGGGCCCCGAGAGAGGCGTGGCACAGCCGCACAACCTGTGAGCAAGGTCCACTCGTGCTGAGTAACAGGGAAGGTAGCGAACAGTGCAGCAAGTGGCAGCCTCATGTGGAGCTCGGGAGCATCCTGGGTGGTGAATGGGCTGGTCGGGGATCCAAGAACTCAAGGCCATTGGTCATTTCACTCCTCTCTGCTGTCTTCAGTGGGGTGTGGGCAGCATGGGCACCAGCTAGGCAGAGGTGCTGTGTTGAACCCACACAAATGAAGTCAAGTCACTGCCAGGAAGGATTTCCAGTTTTGACCTGTTTTACCAGTAATTGTCAGGGTTGCCCTGGGTCGGGGAAGGTCTGGGCAGTGCCTCTGAAGTCAGGTGTAGCCTGAAGCAGGGGCAGCGGGAGGGCTGAGCCCTTGCTGCGCGGGCTGCTGTTTGCCTCACTGAGCAGCTCTGAAACCTGGTTGTCCCCAGGTGATGTCCATAGAGGAGGTGGAGAGGATCCTGGACGAGACCCAGGAGGCCGTGGAGTACCAGCGGGTAGGTGTTGCTGGGCATGGACCCACCCTGCTCTGTTCATTGGCTACTGCTCCCCAGTGGAAACACCCAGAGACCCAGCTGAGTGTGCCCCTCACTGCCGCCTTTCCTTCTGCAGCAAATAGATGAGCTGCTGGCAGGAAGCTTCACACAGGAGGATGAGGACGCCATCTTGGAGGAACTGAACGCAATCACTCAGGTATGCATCTCCAGGGCTGTCCTGCCCCCTGGCTGATGGCACTCAAATAGGCCTCCACCTGTGGTGTGTCCAGCCATTTCGTTTGAACCCAGAGATCCGGTTTTGCCTAGTTTCCTTCCTGCGGTGACTCGGGTTGTATAAAGTCACGCTTTCTCCACATCCCCTGCTGGCAGCTGGGAGCTGTAGAAGGACTAGTGTGAGGCAGACTCTGCAGTTTGCTGCAAGCACTCGTGACCTATGTGTGCACGGGGAAGCATGGGTCCTGCTCTGCCCAGCCTGCCTGTGCTGTGGCTCAGTCAGTGGCGTCTGCTCACCTCCACTTGTTGGGCCCTGGCTCTGATGCTGTGGCTGCAGTTGTGTCCTGCCCCGTGTCCAGGGCGCAGGCTCTGTGACTGCCAAGATGGCCTCTTCTGTTGATCATCACCTCTGCTTGCTAAGGTCTCCCTGAACCCCTAGAATCCCCAGCCCAAGGCCTGGCCAGAAAGCCTTCTGGAGCTATGGCCGACTACCTGCTGGGACCAGGAGCCTCATGATTTCCTTGGAAGACAGGCCTGAAGGTAGAAAAGCTACAGGCTGACAGGGATCACCCATCTTGTGGGGATAGCTCTCCAACACAGCTCCTCCAGACCTCACAGTAGAAGCCGTTCAGCTTCCAGCCCTGTAGACCCAGCACACCCTAGTGAGCTTTCCTTGTGCTCGTTCCCAGCCGTGCAGCCCAACATCCCTGGGGACAGCAGGAACTCTTGGAGAAGCCAACCCCGCCCTGTGGAGGTTGCATCACCTCTGAAGATCTTCATCTGTAAAGATGCTGTAGCTAGGGAGGGTGCAGAGCCAGATGCCCGGAACAGCCGGCTCATGGCCGCTCTGAGTCCTCTGAGAGCCGGGGCAGCCTGTGACGGCCCATCCAACCCTCTCAACCTGTGCTTCTTTCAGGAACAAATTGAGCTGCCAGAAGTTCCCTCGGAGCCACTTCCTGAAGCGAACCCAGGTACCTTTGCAGTTTATCTGTGTATCGAGTTGTTCTGAAGGAGCGCACTGGGTTCTCACAGTGACAGGACAGTACACAGTCCTCCTGGCTCACCCAGTCTTCTGGCACCTTCCACCGTGTAGTGAGAGAACGTGCCCAGGCTGTGCCTGCATCTGTGGAGGGTGGGTGCCTGATCTCAGGTTAGGCCTGGATTTCCTTCCCATGGGGGCCAGACCATCTCACAGAAGTGTGTCTACTAGTTAGACCTGGGGAAGTCTTGTTAGCCACCCCTGTCCTAGAGGCCAGTAAACCAGCTGTCTGGAACGCACGGCCTCGGCGCCGCCCCTGAGGCGTCAGGCTGTGGCTTGTCAGCCTCCACTGCACCCTGACTTTTCGTCATTGCTCCTTTGTGACTCCTGGGAGCTCCGCACCCTTCCCGTAGAGGCCTCTGCTGCGTCTTTAGTATGTCGTGAATACTTGTTCTCTCTGCAGAAAAAGCCCCTGTCAAGGCCAGACCCAGGCAGGCAGAGCCAGTGGCAGCCTCGTAACTTGACCTCCCTGGGATTCCCCGAGGACTGGCCTACAGAGCATTTGGCTGTGTAGTGGCCCTGAAGGCTCCCGAGGCCTGACAGGCCAGGCCCGCCAGAGCAGACGGTGCTGACGGCTGGAGCAACGGCTCCCACCGCCCTCTCATCCGGAAGTCAACGCAGTTTCCCCGCACAGTTGTCTTGCTCATTCCTGGATTAAAATGGCTGCATTCAAACCCTTGGCCAGGCCCAGCCTCGGGCTGTGGTGCCCTCGGGCTGTGCCGCCCTCGGGCTGTGGTGCCCCCGGGCTGTGCCGCCCTCGGGCTGTGGTGCCCCCGGGCTGTGCCGCCCTCGGGCTGTGGTGCCCTCGGGCTGTGGTGCCCTCGGGCTGTGCCGCCCTCGGGCTGTGGTGCCCTCGGGCTGTGGTGCCCTCGGGCTGTGCCGCCCCCGGGCTGTGCCGCCCCCGGGCTGTGCCGCCCCCGGGCTGTGGCGCCCCCGGGCTGTGCCGCCCCCGGGCTGTGCCGCCCCCGGGCTGTGCCGCCCCCGGGCTGTGCCGCCCTCCTGACCACAGCCTGCGGCTCCTGGTGCTCTTCTTACTGTTTGCCCAGCTCCATGGACAGGAAGTGCGTCAGACCTCGGGGTCCCTCTGCTTCCTTCTCACCTCTCTGCTGCTCATGTGAGCTGGTGGGGGGCTTCAGTTAAGGGGTCCTCACCTTGCCTGGCATTTTGACATCCCTCAGTCCCCCCGTTAGTGGCAGAAATCCAAGGAACTGGATTCGCCAGACCTCTGGGTGCCTCTTCAGCACCTTGGACTTGAGCCTCTTGACTTTGGTGGAGGTGGACCGGGGCCGTCCTCGCTGGACAGATAACTCCAGGAGCCTGCCTTCATTCTTCTCACTTGTGGGTCCATTCACAAAGGAAGATGTCCTAAAGATGTGGCGAGATCCTGTTCCAGCTGACTTCCCTTCCCAGTGTGCCGTGGGATTGCTGGACACGCCAAGCTGCCAGCTGGAGTCGGCAGCGCTGGGGCAGGAGGCGCAGGGCGACTTCTTGTGCCCTGCACTTGTTGATGTTGGACAGTCTTGGTCCTTGGGTCTGTGAGGAGCACATCCTTACAGCCTTCAGGGCCCACCAGGAAAGGAGACCATCTCTTCCTTAACCCCAAACAGGTCAACCCCAGTATTAAAGTGGCCCCTGCATGGTCTTTGCCTTTTGGACCTGAACTTGGTGTGCCTCCCTCCATGGTATGTGCATAGGTGGATAGGAGCGTGGCTAGTGACCTTACAGACGGCCCTGGCCACCATGCCAGGCAAAGCCAACGGCTGGGCACTGCACACTTGGGAGGGAAGCTCTGGGCTCCTCCCTGTGGTAGGTAGAAGGGTTCGAGTCCCAGGAGTCACCGTGGGCAACTGCCCCCTTTGAAAGTAGAGGAGAGCAGGGCTCTGGGCACTCAGGATGCATGCGGGCTGCCTGTTCTTGGGCACCTGGGGCTGGTGGTCAGGGTGCCAGGCCTCAGACCTGAGACCCCTTGCATGATGTCTGGAAGCAAGCCAGCAGGTCCCCTCCAGGGAGCAGCCACCACATGCTGAGCCAGGCACTGGGACGCAGGCCAGCATGGCTTGTTCTCAGGGTTTCTCAGGAAATGCTAGAACCTGGGTTTGCAGGTGGAATTTGTCCTAGGGTGGCCCTGAGCTCATGCTTAGAAGCCACCAGGACCCACAAGTGGGCATGGCCTTTCCCAGATCTGCAGTGCCTGGATCCACCAGGAGGGGGCTCTGCCCACCAGCCAGGAGAGGGTTTGTAGATGCTGCTGCCTGCTGTTGGGGTCATTTCACCAATGGAGTCTGCTCCAGGCCTCCTGCAGCAGCAGTTCCCACCCAGGGCACATCGACACCTTTGGTTCCTACACTGCTACAGGAATGTTTTGATTCCTGACTAGTTGGATTCCCAGGCCTTGGGTGTAATCTCACCAGACCCCATCTGTAGGATGAGCCCCTCTTCTGTCTGCCTCTTCAACCAGCCTGGGACCTCAAGCTGATGGGTCATCCCCAGGAGAGACCACTCTCCAAGTCAGCAGCTCTTCATGGTGCCTGATCTGAGCCAGGTACAGGCTTGGCCACTCACTGGGGAGGTGCTCTCATCTCAAGAGGCTGCCGAGGAAAGGAGTCGCGTCCCCTGAGAATAACCTTTTCTGAGGTACGGCCTTATTTTATATGTGCTGCTTCAGCCTCCTGATGGCCAGGATGACAGACATACCACTGTCCCCAGCTCAGTGGAAGCCCTTGGGTTCAAGCCCTAACCCACTGAGCTCTGGCCTGTGGCCCGTGCGCCTCCGTGTTCCAGCATGCAGCTGATAGTTATCTCCCCCGTCAGCCACCACGGCCAGGTTGTAGCCTGACCAACTTCTAGTCTTAGTGGGTACGTGGGACCCAAGACAGTCACAAGTTAAGTGCAAAGCCTGTGGCAGAGCGGGGGTGCTACTAAAGAAGATCCTCCAAGACTCAGAGGTCAGGAGGACTGTGATCGTGCTGGGTGGGATTCCCACAGCCAGGTAGGGAAAGAAGGGCGGGAAGGACATCACAGCAGATAAGGGGCAGCATTGAGACCCTGGGAGCCCACCGCCGGCCCTGGGCCCAGGCAGGGCAGCAAGGAACTGCCAGCTCATGGGAGGGCCAGGGTGAGGAGCTGGGAAGAAGGCACGAGGGCAGGAAGCAGTGTTAAAGGAGCGAGACGTTGAGTGCCTGATTTCCTGGCTGGCTCATGCACAGAACAGTTGCTTGATGAAGGGAGATTCCTATCCAAACTCAGATCCCAGCTAGGTGTTTCCTGGCTCAGCCACAGGCCCTCTGTGAAGTCTTCAAGGAAGGCTCTTTGCATCTCTTCCAGAGTCTGAAGTGTAGATTGCTCACCCAAACCTGGCACGGTGGTCCTGTGATCCCAGGACCTGGTGGGCAGAGGGCAGCCAGATTACAAATTCTAGACCAGCCTAGACTACAGTGTGAGACCCTGTCTTGAACAAAGGCTGAGAATATAGCTTACCTAGCATTCACCAGACCCTGGGTTTAGTTTCCAGCACTGAAAAAAACAACAAATTGTTCCCAGAAAGCACTAGTGTCCATGACCTCTTTAGGGCTCGTTTTTTTTTTTTATTATTATTATATTTATTTGGTGGGAAGAATGCTGAACATGCCACAGCATATGTGTAGATTCCAAAGGACATGCCACAGCACGTGTACAGGTCAGCCTTCAGGAGTCAGTTCTCTCCGCATGTGTGGATTCTGGGGATCAAACTCGGGCCAGTCATCAACCTTGGCAGCAAGTAGTGCTTCACAGTCCGTGCTCCCGTAACAGCATGCCTGAGACCTGGTGGCTTGTAACAAAGAGAAATGTGTAAGACTACTTTCAGGATCATTTCTATAGTGAGTTACTAGAGAGGTTTCTCTGACTGTGTAGAGCACCAGAAACCACTTGGAGGAGATGCAGCGTTCTCTCCTGATCGAGAAGCCGGCTCTTGGTGTTGCTTTACTGCAACTGCCACTGCCATTGATCGCTCTTCTCTTCATTGGGAGAGTAGAGAGAGGGAATGCAGTCTGAGTGGTTAAAGAGAGACAGAGAGAGAGAGAGAGAGAGAGAGAGAGACAGAGACAGAAACAGACAGAGAGAGAGACAGAAACAGACAGAGAGAGAGAGAGAGAGAGAGAGAGAGAGAGAGAGAGAGAGAGAGAAACATTTCTCACAGTTCTGGAGTCTGGAAGTCCAAAGTACCAACTAGGCTTGCCTGTGTTGGACACCGGCTGGAGCCCGAGGGCAGGAGGGGACCCTTTTATCACTTTTTGTTAAAGATGGGATCTTAGCTGGGTGTGCAAGTACACACCTTTAATCCCAGCACTGGGGGAAAAGGCAGATCTCTGTAAGTTCAAGACAAGCCTGGTCTACATAGCAAGTTCCAGGCCAGCTGGGGCTGCAGGAAATTGTCTCAAAAGGACCAAAACAAAAACCCCACTCTTCCCCTGGATGTCTTCTCTGGCCAAGGCTGACAGCAGCGTCAGTCTGTGTGTAGAAACAGAAATTCTCTTGTTTGGGGCTGGAGAGATGGCTCAGTGGTTAACAGCATCGACTGCTCTTGCAGAGGAGCCTAGTTTGAGTCCCAGCACCCACATGGCAGTTAAGAACTGTTTTTAGCCAGGCGTGGTGGCGCACACCTTTAATACTAGCACTTGGGAGACAGAGGCAGGTGAATATTTGTGAGTTCAAGGCCAGCCTGGTCTACAGAGTGAGTTCCAGGTCAGCTGGAGCTACAGGGAGACCCTGTCTCGAAAAGACCAAAAAAAAAAAAAAACAAAAAAAAATTTTAAACTCCAGTTCCAGGGGAATACGACGCCCTCTTCTGGCCTCCGCGGCATTGCACGACATAGGTGCACCAACCTACATGCAGACAGTACACTCATACACATAAAAAATAATAAATAAAATTTAAAAAAAGATTCTTAGAAGGCACTTTGAAAGGATATCCATTTATCAAGACAACAGTAGCAAGTTCCTCCTAGGGGGAACTTTGGACCAAGTTTAAAGTACCAGGCATGAGCCAGGCGTGGTGGTAGACGCCTTTAATCCTAGCACTTGGGAGGCAGAGGCAGGTGGATCTATCTTTGTGAGTTCAAGGCCAGCCTGGTCTACAGAGTTAGTTCCAGGACAGCTGGGGCTACAGGGAGACCCTGTCTCGCAAAGACCAAATAAATAAATAAATAAATAAATAAATAAATAAATAAATAAATAAATAAAGTACCAGGCATGAACCCATGCAAATCCCCGTAGGTCTCCTGCCACCCCTACCAGTGGGCACCTCCTGCCACTGGGCACCTCCTGCTAGTGGGCACCTCCTGCACAGTGGTCACCTCCTGCACAGTGGGCACTCCTGCCAGTGGGCACCTCCTGCACAGTGGACACTCGTGCAGAGTGGGCACTCCTGCCAGTGGGCACCTCCTGTCAGTGGGCACTCCTGCACAGTGGGCACTCCTGCACAGTGGGCACTCCTGCCAGTGGGCATTCCTGCACAGTGGGCACCTCCTGCACAGTGGGCACTCCTGCCAGTGGGCATTCCTGCACAGTGGGCACCTCCTGCACAGTGGGCACCTCCTGCACAGTGGGCACTCCTGCCAGTGGGCACCTCCTGCACAGTGGGCACTCCTGCACAGTGGGCACTTCTGCCAGTGGGCACCTCCTGCACAGTGGGTACTCCTGCCAGTGGGCACTCCTGCACAGTGGGCACTCCTGCCAGTGGGCACCTCCTGCACAGTGGGTACTCCTGCCAGTGGGCACCTCCCGCACAGTGGACACTCCTGCCAGTGGGCACCTCCTGCACAGTGGGTACTCCTGCCAGGGGGCACCTCCTGCCAGTGGGCACCTCCTGCACAGTGGGTACTCCTGCACAGTGGGCACCTTCTGCTAAGGAGGTCACTGTGGTAGCGCAGGGTTTGCTTCTGGGTGGGCACCTCCTGCCAGGGAGGTCACTGTGGTAGTGCAGGGTTTGCTTCTGGGTGAGACCACTGAGGCCTTTCTCCCTCAGTGACATCTGTCTAATCACCTCTCTTCTGTTTTGTTTTTGAGACAGGATCCCTCTTCATTGCAGTGGCTGGCCCAGAACTCACTGTGTAGGCCAGGCTGCCTCCCAAGTGCTACCAAGCCCAGCCCTCTTAATCACCTAATACTGTCTGAGCGGAATTAAATTTGAACCCAAATTTTGGAGGGGAGCAAAGTTCACTGAAGAAGTTCTGAGCAACTTGGGAGGACAGCTACTCAGGAAAGCCTGGGGTACCAGGCGGGGCTGGCTGAGCAGAGCTCTCCTGAGCAGGACTCTGCCACGTGGGGGGAGGGGTTGATTCTGCACCCTGTGCCGCCAGCTGCATGGGCTCTGAACACTTTCATTACCTCAAAAGAAATGCTAAGCTCTCTAGCTGTCGCCCCATCCCATCCTGGCCGGAAGCAAACACTAATCTGTTGCTATGAGTTCCTCTTATGATTTGGATATAAAATGTCCCCAGAAGGGTCAGTGAGATGGGTAAAGGTGCCACCAAGCCTGATGACACTGGCTCAATCCCAGGAACCCACATGATGGAGTCACCCCACCCCACAAGTTCTGTGAGCTGCACACACAGAGGTGTGAAAATCTAATACAAATTTAAATGTCCCCCATAGGCTCAACCTAGTAGCCCTCAGCTAGTGGCCCTGTTCTGGAAAGGTGTGGAACTTCTAGCTGGTGGAGCCTCACTGGAAGAAGTGGTTCTGGGGGAGGGGGCGCGACCTGATGGATTACAGCTTGATTTCTACCATGACATTCCACATCCTCTCAAACAGTGGCCCAAATGAATCCTCCCTTGAGTTGATTCAGGTATTTCCTCACAGGGACAAGAAACACAACAATTGCAGTTCATTCTCTGGACTTCCGCGTGGGGGAAGCTGATATCTGGGCTTCCTTGACTACCTTCTTAGCGATTCTTGGCTTCTCTGTGTTGTGTCCGTTCTCCTAATGGCCCCTTTGTGGAGATGCCACTTGCCGACTGTCCGTCAAACCTTTGGTTTGTTTCTGTATTGTGTTTATTTATTTTTTTTAATTTTTTTTTAAATTTATTTTTCTTTGTGTATGAGTGTACTGTCTGCATGTAGGTCTGTGCACCCGTGTCGTGCAGTGCCGCGGAGGTCAGAAGAGGGCGTCGGATTCCCCTGGAACTGGAGTTCTCCTGGAATTGGAGCTTCAGACGGTTCTCATCCGCCATGTGGGTGCTGGGGATCGAACCCGGGTCCTCTGTAAGAGCGCTCTTAACCGCTAGGCCATCTCTCCAGCCCCTCTGTATTGTGTTTATTATGAATAATGCTGATATAAATTTGTGTATAAGTTTGGGTGGGCATCTGTTCTTTTCCCTGGGAAATGGGAAGCCTGTTGTATGACACAGGAAATCTGCGTTTACTCACTGGAAGACCTGCAGCTTTCCAAAGTGTCTGCACATGACATACTCCCGATTGCCATGTCCAAGGGTACTACCTCTCCCACAGCCTCACCAAGATGGCTGTCCATCATATATGTTGGTTAGAGCCATCATGGTATGGTAGGCATGAGGTAGTATGTTCCTGCAGGGCTTTTTTTCCTGTGTGTGTCTGTGTCTTTGTATTGGTGTATTGTGTGTGCAGTGCCCACAGAGGCCAGAAGAGGGCACTGGAGCTGGAGTAGCAGGCAGTTGTGAGCCACCTGCCTCAAGTGCTGGCCCAACTGAACTCAGACCCTCTGGAAGGGCAGCTGAGCATGGGTCCACCCTGTCCCTGTATCTTAGGTCTGCTCCTCTGATGTTTAATGAGAACCTTCCATCCAGCTGCCATCTGTACATCTCCTTAGAGATGTGTCTGCACAAGTTCTTGGTTTTTTGTGTTGTTTTTGTTTTTGGGTTTTTTTGGTCTTTTTGAGACAGGGTCTCCCTGTAGTTCCAGCAGTCCTGGAACTCGCTCTGTAGACCAGGTTGGTCTTGAACTCACAAAGATCCACCTGCCTCTGCCTCCCAAGTGCTAGGATTAAAGGTGTGCGCCACCACACCCAGCTCTAGCTGTCCTTCTTTGTTGTGTTGTGAGAATTCTTCATTCTGACTGAATAATCTCAGTAGTCAGGCCAGGGCAGGAGGATTGTGAGTTCTAGGCCAGCCTGGACAAGATAGTGAGACCCTGTCCCAGAAACTGATCATTAAAATAAAAATAATAAAAGAGCTGGGCATGGTGGCCCACACCTTTAATCTCAGCTCTCTGGAGGAAGAGGCAGGTGGATCTCTGTGAGTTCAAGTCTAGCCTGGTCTACATAGCTAGTTACAGGCCAGGAGGGACTACAGGGAAACCCTGTCTCAAAAAGACCAGAAAAAATTAAAATAATAAAATGAATTGCTATATAGTCTAGATAGTAGAATTTAAATGGTTTGCGAACATTCTGATCTGTGCTGTAAGCCATTTTTCTACTTTGCGATGACATTCTTTGACGTTAAGGGTTTTGTTTTTGGTTTGGGTGGATTGTTTTGTTGTTGTTTATTTGGGGATAGGGTCTCACTATGTAGCCCTCACTGGACTGGAATTTGCTATGTAAACCAGGCTGGCCTCCACTTCAGAGAGCTACCTGCCTCTGCCTTCTGAGTTCTGGGATTAAAGGCATGAACCACCATGCTCAGCTCTGAAGTTCCGGGTTTTAATTTTGATGTTTTCTTCAGCTGCTTTGTTTTTGGCGTCTCGGCTGAGAGCCCCTGGCCTGACAGCCCCTGGCCTGACCTGAGGTCATACACGGCAATGCTTGTGATTCTTTCCTGGGAGCTTCAGTTCTTATTTTAGGTCTTCATTTTGTACACGGTGGGAGGTAAGACGTCCTGATTTCATTCTTTTGCAGTTCGGATCCCTTTTTTTTTAAGTGGTACCACACCTGGGTGCCTGAAACAGGGCTACCAGAAGTTCAAGACCAGCCTCAGCTCTGCAGAAAGAGCCGAAGCCAGTGAAAACATAGAACTCCCCCCGCTGGGTTATCTGGGTCCTGTCAGTCACTGACCCTGATGTCCCCACAGGTAGACGGCCAGCTGTGACTTGTAGTGCATTTTGAGATGGGGAAGTCAGTCCAACTCTGTTTTTTTTTTGTTTTTTTGTTGTTTTTTTTTTTTTGTCTTTTTCAAGACAGGGTCTCCCTGTAGCCCCAGCTGTCCTGGAACTCACTCTGTAGACCAGGCTGGCCTTGAACTCACAAAGATCCGCCTGCTTCTGCCTCCGAGTGCTAGGATTAAAGGCGTGCGCCACCACGCCCAGCTGTTCTTTCTTTTATAAGATTGTTTTGGCTGTTCTGAGTCCTGAATTCCCATACGAGTTTTTTTTTAATTTTATTTATTTCTGTATGTGTATCAATGTACTGTCTGCATGCAGGTCTGTGCACCCGTGTCGTGCAATGCCTCGGAGGTCAGAAGAGGGTGTCGGATTCCCCTGGAACTGGAGTTCTCCTGGAATTGGAGTTTCAGACGGTTCTCGGCCGCCATGTGGGTGCAGGGGATCGAACCCGGGTCCTCTGTAAGAGTGGTCAGCGCTCTCAACGGCTAGGCCATCTCTCCAGCCCCCCATATGAGTCTTACGAGAAGGCTTTCAATGTCTGCAAAGAATCCAGATGGGCCTCTGGATTCAATGGGTCGTATTGAACCTGCAGATCACAGAGTGCTGTTTGTCGCTGAAGCAGCTTTGGTCTTCAGACCATGGCGCTGTTGTCCTTTATTTAGCTCTTTAATTTCTCTCTACAAAGTTTTATCTTTTCAGAGTATAAGTTTTATACTTGCATTAAATGTATTTTTTGTATGTGTGTATAGTCTGGTGTGTGTAGTTGGGGGTGCACATGTTGGGGGGTGCACATTGGGTGTCCACATGTTGGGTGTGCACATGTGTGTGGGTGCACATGTTGGGGTGTGCACGTATTGGGGGTGCACATGTTGGGGTGTGCACATGTTGGGGATGCACATAGGGTGTGCACATATTGGGGGTGCACATATTGGGGGTGCACATGTTGGGGGTGCACGTGTGTGGGTGCACATATTGGGGATGCACATGTATGGGTATGCACATGTTGGGGGTGCACATGCTGGGGGTGCATGTTGGGTGTGCATATATTGGGGGTGCACATGTTGGGCGAGTGTACATATTGGGGTGCACATGTGTGGGGACCAGAACAAGACATCAGGTGCCTCCCCCAGTGCTCTCTGCCTTACTGCCTTGAAATAGGGTCTCTCAATGAACTGAAAGCTCACCATTTTGGCTGGACTAGCAAGTTTTCTTCCAAATCATTCTTTTTTTTTTTATTTTGATGGTTTTGAGACAGGGTCTCCCTGTAGACCCAGCTGGCCTGGAATTTGCTCTGTAGACCAGGCTGACCTTGAACTCACAGAGATCTGCCTGCCTCTGCCTCCCAAGTGCTGGGCTCCATTTATTTTTTAGAAATTTATTTATTCTTTGACAATTTCATACATGTGTGCAATGTATCTTGGTTATATACAAAGCTCCCTGGGGCTGGAGAGAGAGCCTAGCGGTTAAGAGCACCAACTGCTCTGCCGAGGACCAGGGTTCGATCCCCAGCACCCACATGGCGGCTGAAAACCATCCTTAACTCCAGTTCCAGGGGAATCTGACACCCTCTTCTGACCGCGGCATTGCACGACACGGGTGTACCAACCTACATGCAGACAATACATTCATACACATATAAAAAAAAACTCCCTAAATTTTTGAAACAGGGTCTCCCTGTATCCCTAGCTGGCCTGGAACTCATTATGTAGACTAGGCTGGCCTCCATCTCACAGGGCTCCACCTGTCTCTGGCTCCTGTGCTGCAGTTAAAGGCAGGTGCCACCCCATCTAGCTTTGTTTTTTGAGCTGGAGGACAATTTTATTACAATTGGCAAGAAAAACCTGGGGCTGGAGAGATGGCAGCAGCTGAGAGAACTGGCTGCCCTTGCAGAGGACCCTACAGTTCCAGGGGATCAGATACCCTCTTTTGACCTCCACAGGCATTGCACACATGGGTGCTCTTGCATACATGAAGTCAATATCATATGCATAAAATAAAAATAATAAATAGCAAGTTCCGGGCCAGCTGGGGCTATAGGGAGACCCTGTCTCAAAAAGACTAAACAACAGCAATAATAATAATAAAAACATTTAAAAATATGGGGTTGGAGTGGTTAAGAATACTGGCTGCTCTTGCAGAGGACCTGGGTTTGGTTGCCAGCACCCACATGGTGACTCACAACCAGTTCCAAGGAACCCTACATCCTCTTCTGGCCTCCCTGGGTAAGGCTTGCACAGGTGCACTTACATACATGCAGGCAAAACACTCATATACATAAAAAATTAAAAAAAAAATTTTTTAAGGTTTTTTTTTTTTTTTTTTTTGGTCTTTTCGAGACAGGGTCTCCCTGTAGCCCCAGCTGTCCTGGAACTCACTCTGTAGACCAGGCTGGCCTTGACCTCACAAAGATCCGCCTGCCTCTGCCTCCTGAGTGCTAGGATTAAATGTGTCCTTACCATACCTGCTTTGTGCCTCAATATTTTTTTTTTTTTTGGTCTTTTCGAGACAGGGTCTCCCTGTAGTCCCAGCTGTCCTGGAACTCACTCTGTAGACCAGGCTGGCCTTGACCTCACAAAGATCCGCCTGCCTCTGCCTCCTGAGTGCTAGGATTAAATGTGTTCACCACCACGCTCGGCTTATTATTTACGCTGGCACGGTCAGGCGCATGATGGACAGGCAGCAGTCTGGGGAGGAGGGGAGATTTAGAGAAAGAATAAAGCCCAGAATATTTGGGAAAAGATGAAAAAAAAACACAGAAGAAAGGGAAAAGTCACAAAGCCACATGGCTGCTGGCTTGTAAGTCACTACTGAAGGAGTTCTCTTAATTTTAAGAAATTATTCGTGGCTGGTGTCTTTGTTCTGATCAGTGTCCTGCAACCTTGCAGAACTTGCTTTAGGCTTTCTTAGTGTCCCCTTAGGACTGTCCACATAAAAGAGGCTTCATCTTCAAATAGATACAGCCATTTCCAGCCTGGCTGTCTTCTGTACCCTTTCCTTGCCTACCTGTCCCAGGGAACCCAGTCCAGGGTGCTGGGCTGAGCGGCCAGCTCTGCCGCTTCCATTCCGCCCCCCACGCCAAGAGCAAATGCAGGACCGAGTCACACGAAGAGCGCACTGTACACAGTGCCACGCGATTCCTTCCTCCCCCTTCCTGGTGGAGCCAGGGTTGAAAAACGAGCTCCACCCTCAGGCACACAAGTGTCAGTCAGTCTCCTGAGACAGTGCAGCACAGGGGCTTTCCAGGAAGAGCCCACAGAGGCAGGTGCCCAGGTGTGCCTAGGCAGCACTAACAGCTCCGGGGCAGGCAGACCCGTCCCAGGGTGATTCAAAGCCAGTCAAGTGGATGACAACCATCACTCAAAATGGGGCACAGCTGCAGCTTTCGGCTGTCAAGACTAAAGAATGTAGAGGGCCATGAAATGGTCAGCACGAGGTGCTGGCCGTGCACCAGCCTGGTGACCCGAGTTCAATGCTCAGAACCCACGTAAAGCTGGAAAGAAGATCGACACTACAGAGTTATCCCCTGACCTCCATATGCATGCCATGACAATGTGCATGCACATGCATGCTCATACACGCAATGATACAATAACAAAATTTTTTTGGTCTTTTCAAGACAGGGTCTCCCTGTAGCCCCAGCTGTCCTGGAACTTGCTCTGTAGACCAGGCTGGCCTTGAACTCACAAAGATCCACATGCCTCTGCCTCCCAAGTGCTAGGATTAAAGGCATGCACCACCATGCCTGGCTCAATAACAAATTTTAAATTAAAAGACGTATAGAGGTGCTGGAGAGACGGCTCAGTGGTCCAGAACACTTACTGCTTTTCCAGAGAACCCCAGTTCATTTTCCAGCCCCCTTGTCAGGGAGTTTACAGCAGCTTGTAACTGCAGCTGCAGGGACTCCGAAGCCCTCTTCTGGTCTCACAAGCACCTGCACTCCCAGGCACATAAACCCACAGGGAGAAACAAATAACAAATCTTAAAAAACAAATGTAGAGTCCATGTCATGCGAGTTTTCCTGAGAGATGTGAACAGATCTGTATCACCAAGCAGGGTCTGACAGACCGAAGAAAGGATTCCACCCAAGTTGGGCTTGGTGAACCGGCGACTTTACAGGTGTAACATGCAGCAACATGAATGAGGGAGACTCCCCAGCAGCCACATGGCTGAAAGGCCCACCCCCACCTGAGTGACAACTCCCGAAATCCAAATCCTGGAGCTCTCTGCCCAACACCATCTCTGCCAGGGAGCCACTTCTGAAAACTGCATAGACAGCCCTGGGAGGCCTTGAACTTGTGGCTTTCTTTTTTTTTTTTTTTTTTTATGTATGTGCTTTCACGTGCACATATATGTCACATGTGTGTGAGTGTCCAAGGCAGAAGATGGTGTCAGATCCCTTACAAGTAGTTGTGAGCTGTCAGATGTGGTTGCTGGTACCGAACTTCAATCATCTAGAAGAGCAGCAAGTGCTCTTTCTATTATTTATTTATTTATTTATTTGGGTCTTTTTGAGACAGGGTCTCCCTGTTGCCCCAGCTGGCCTGGAGCTCACAGAGATCCTCCTGCCTTTGTCTTCCAAGTTCTGGGATTAAAAGCATGTGCCACTACGCCCAGTTTGCAAGTGCTCTTAATGGCTGAGCATCTTTCCAGCCCCTGAACTGGTAACTTTCTGAGCTACCACACCTGTTTCCTGCATCCAGCCACCCTCCTCTGACTCAAAGCTTCAATCCAAAGGAAAGAGGTACACAAACATCTAACAAATGTCAGTGTGGGGCACAGAAGCCTTGCTCGGTTCTGCAGCACCTAGAAAGGAGCTGGGAACCTTGAGGCTGGGAATGGCTGGATCGTTCTTGGTGGCCGTCACCTCACACAGTCACATCCGGTCATCAATGAGAGCTTGGGAAGGGTAGCATTGGTCTTGATTGTTCACTTGGTGGCCAGCTTCCTGGGGACCCTCAAAACGGGGGTGGAAGATGAATTTGAATTATCCCCAGTGTTCATGGTTAGACAGGAAACATCAGTAACCCAGAGAATTATGAGTCGATACATCATTCTCTTGTAATATTAAACAGAGCTATGACTCTGTATAGTGGCCCTTCTGGTACGTTTAGAACTCGTGTTTACGAACATTTGTTCTCCAACACTGACCGCTGTTTCCTTGCTTAGGAAACATTTTTCTCATAAGTAAATATATATGCATCCCAATTTCTCTACACTAATTCTAGACTCAATTTAACAAGTTTGGCCAAGCTACAGAGTTGGCTTTTTGTTTCAAAGATCTATTTTTGCCAGCTGTGGTAGCACATTCCTTTAATCACAGCACTCAGGAAGCAGAGGCAGATGGATCTCTGTGAGTTCCAGGCCAGGTTGGTCTGCATGATGAAGTCCAGGCTAGCCAGAGATACATAGTAAGACCCTGTTTCTAAACAAAACAAAGGTGTGTGTGTGTGTGTGTGTGTGTATGTTTTTGACATACTTTCACTATGTAACCCAGGCTAGCCAGCCTCAAGACTGGCCAGTCCTGGGGCTAGAGAGATAGCCTAGCAGTTAAGAGTGCCGACTGCTCTTGCAGAGGACCAGGATTTGATCCCCAGCGCCCACATGGCTGCTGAAAATCGTCTTTAACTCCAGTTGCAGGGGAGTCCAACACCCTCTTCTGACCCCTGTGGCATTGCATGACACGGGTGCACCAACCTACATGCAGACAATACATTCATACACATATGAAAATAAATAAAAAATAAAGAATGGCCAATCCATAAATAAATAAAATTAAAAAAAAATAAGGGGCTGCTGGAGAGATAGCCTAGCCATTAAGAGCACTGACTGCTCTTGCAGAGGACCTAGGTTCAATCCCCAGCACCCATATGGTGGCTGAGAACTGTCTGTAACTCCAATTCCAGGAGAACTCCAGCTCCAGGGGAATATAACACCCTCTTCTGACCTCCGAGGCATTGCACGACATGGGTGCACAAACCTACATGCAGACAGTACATTCATATACATAAAAATAAATAAATAAATAAATAATAAAAAAGACAATGTTGGTAGCAACCTACAAGACATAGGAATAGGAAGACTTTCTAAATCAAAAACAGCAGTTGTGCAGGATGTAAGGTCAACAGCTGACAAGTGGGACCTCATCAAACTAAAAAGCTTCTGTACAGTGAAGGAAACAAGGAAGTGAAGAGAAAACCTGCAGAGTGGGAGGAAACCTTCACTAGTATGTATCTGACAGAGCATTAACATCTAGAATTTATAAACTACTCAAAAAAAAAGAAGAAAATAAATGATTCATTCAAAAGATGGAGTAAAGAGCTGAACAGAGACTTCACCGGTGAGGAAATAAAGATGGCTGAGAAACATCTTAAAAAGTGTTCAACATCACCGGGTGTGGTGGCGCACACCTTTAATTCTAGCAGAGGCAGGTAGATCTCGGTGAGTTCAAGGCCAGCCTGGTCTACAGAGTGAGTTCCAGGACAGCTGGGGCTACAGGGAGACCCTGTTTCGAAAAGACCAAAAAAAAAAAAAAAGTATTCAACATCATTAACAATTAAGGAAATGAAACCACTCTAAGATATCATCTCACTCCAATAAGACTGGCTAAGATCAAGAAAACAAAAGACAACAAATGCCGGAGAGGTTGTGGGGAAAGGGGAACACTTATCCATTGCTGATGGGAATGTAAACTCCTACAACCACTGTGGAAAGCAGTGTGGAGAATCCTTAAAAGACTCAAGATGAAGCCAGGCATGGTGGCACACACCTTTAATCCTAGCACTCTGGAGGCAGAGGCAGGCGGATGGATCTTTGTGAGTTAAAGACCAGCCTGGTCTACAGAGTGAGTTCCAGACCAGCTGGGGCTACAGGGAGACTCTGTCTCGAAAAGACAAAAAAAATAAAATAAAATAAAAAAGACTCAAAATGAGCCTACCGCCTGACCCAGCCATACCACTCCTGGGTATATAACCACAAAACTCATCTTACTGCAAAGATACATGCACATCTATGTTTATAGCAGCTCTCGTCTCAATAGCAAAGCTGGAACCAACCCAAATGCCCTTCAACAGATGAATGGATAGAGAAAATGTGGTACATCTACACAATGGAGTTCTATGCAGCGGTAAAGAAAGATGATATCATGAACTTTGCAGGTAAATGGATGGAACTCAAAGCCATTATGATAAATGAAGTAACACAGTCCCCCAAAACAAACAGGGAATGGTTTCCCTCATTTGTGGATGCTAGCACCAAATCCCCCAATTGAAAGGCAAGCTGAGCAACGTTATTGTTATATTTCTTTCTATCTGAAAGCAACTGTCATGTTATAATGTGAATCTCTCTCTTTTTTTTTTTGAGACAGGGTCTCCCTGAAGCTCTGGCTGTCCTAGAACTCACTCTGTAGAGCAGGCTGGCCTTAAATTCACAGAGATCCGCCTTCCTCTGCCTCCCAAGTGCTAGGCTTAAAGGCGTGCACCACCATGCCCAGCTATAATGTGAATCTCTTAATGGGCCCTAGAATTAATTTACCACTTATTTTCAGACATGGTAATCAACATATATGGGTGGAAGGTATGTATTCATATTTTAGAGTAGTATTAAAGGGAAAAATGTGAATTCCTAAACATATTGTGGTATTAACATAGAGTTTATTCCTGAAGGACCACAATATGCTTAGGACATAATTCTGGTACATATATAAGCATATTTTACAGCAATACAAATGGGAGGGAACAACAACAACATAAGGACTAGGTCAAAGAATGGATTGATACAGTTAAATTTTGCCCAAAACAATAAACCTCTGCAGAAAAAAAAACTTTTTTCCCCACTCAGGTTGCATTCTCTCCCTCTACTCTCCCGAAGGAGAGAAGAACGATCATCAATAGCAGTGGCAGTTGCAGTAAAGGAACACCAAGA